>SKCR01042590.1:0-306259 GCA_019454045.1 Zanthoxylum bungeanum
TCAACGGGAGAATGGGGATCCGAGGGTGCATCTCCGACAGTTTGTATCAGTCATGAGTTCAGTTGGCTTATCTCAGCGTCAGGTACAGAAAATGTTGGAATGTCGCTAGAAGGAGCTCCCGTGGTATGGTACCACAGTTTGGATAAGAAAGTAAAGGAAGATTGGAGGGAGTTAGCCGATGCTTTCCTGAAGCAATATGTCACCGACTTGGAGATCGATCTGTCACTCCGTGATCTGGAGAATGTTAAGCAGAAAGCGGAGGAGAGTTTTAAGGAGTATGTGGACCGGTGGAGGGGTCAGTTATTGAAAATGCAGACTAGGCCTTCGGAGAAGGATCAGATCAAGATGATTATCAAGGGCACCAAGCCCTATTTATGGCAAGTTGAGGAGGATGACCTCCATGATTGCAGACTTTCGGCAGTTGAGGAAACTGTCATGGATATTGAGGAAGAAGAGGCCGAGAATAGAAAATTCTATGGTCTGAACAGGAGGCCCATTGGGGGAACATCGGGAACAAAGCCCGTTTCTGCTGAAATTGCTGCTATCCGGAACAGGCAGTTTTCAACTTGGGAAGGCCCCTGTCTAAGGTGCTAGAAAAATTGAAGAGGCAAGGGCTCTTGAAACCCTTGGATACCAAACCATTACCCAATCCCCTACCATCACATTATAACCTAAGCCTTTACTGCCACTTCCACCAAAAAAAGGCCATGACACCGACAACTGCGCCCGACTCCGCCATGAAATCCAAGACCTAATAGACTCCAAGAAAAATACCCAACCCCAAACAGAACAGCCTGACACACAACAGAAACCCCTTACCCAATTACCGTGCCGTACCACCACCAGCCTATATGATCAATTCTGGCCTCCCAGAAGACCTTGTCCTGAAATCCTTTCACCCTCAAGCCTTTTGCCTTGGAATCTGGGACAGTACTAGTGAAGATGAGTTTGAGCAGAAAAGAAACCTGGCTTGATTTCTCTAGCAGTGATGAGGAAGAAGTAAGGGGAATGACACGTAGCGGTCGTTTTTACAATGATATGGCGGAAAAGGGTAAGGAAGCTTTAACAGATGGTAGAGAAGTGGTTGAGACTGCAGAAAATACTGAAGGTGATATAGTGCTGAGGCAATTGAGGAAGACTAGAGCACAAGTGAGTATCTGGGAACTGTTATGTGCATCTCGGGAGCATAGGCAGGCTATGGTTGAGGCCTTGAGCAAGATCGTGGTACCGGAGGATGCCAACCCCGCAATGTTTGTTGGGTCGGTTCAGAAAGAAGCTTTGCAGATATCCTTTTCTGAGGATGAACTCCCGGTGGAGGGGAGAAATCATAACAGGCCTCTATTTATCAGGGCCGAGGTGAGGGGCAAGAAAACTTCATGTGTGATGGTGGATGACGGTTCGTCCATCAATGTGTGCCCGTTGAAAATTCTGGCAAGATTGGGTATGAAAGCAACAGACTTGGACCCCTCCAGTATGACTATTAAAGCTTATGATGACAGTAAGCGAGGGGTTGAGGGTACCTTTGTGGCTATGGTCAAGGTAGGACCAATTGAATGATGAGGTTGAGTTCACAGTGCTGGACATCCCAGCCACTTTTGCCTTATTGTTGGGAAGGCCTTGGTTTCACAAATTTGGGGGCGTGCCTTCCACTTTGCATCAGATGATCAAATTCCCGTATGAGGGAGAAGTTGTTACCATCCGGGCTGAGTTAGATAATGACGTGGCTGCCTTAGAGATACAACCTTTCACGAGGTTTCAGGTGTCAGCTACTTTCGAGGAATGGGTGGATCCTAGGGTGGCTAGGATTATGGAGAAGATGAAGTTCGAGCCAGGAAAAAGTTCAAAATTGCCGGATTTCAGAGGACAGACTACTCGGAAGGGTTTGGGGTACAAATCTGACGGAAGAAAAGCCAAAGGTCAGAAAAAGGGCCTGAGGCTGATGGAGTGCTTTGTGAAAGCTTCAGGGTATCAAGGAGAGCCTGAACCTGTGGAGGTTAATGGGATTGTTGTACCTGGGTTTGAGATCTTCCAGGATTTGTTGGGTGAGAAGCCACTGACTGGGAAAGCTGTGGAAGCAGATATTTGGGAAGAAGAGCTGATGAAGTTAGAGAGCCTGACTCTGGAAGAAGATGAGAAGCCTGAGGAAGACCTGATTGCAAAGGAAGAAGTGTCTATAGATGATGAAGACATTTACCTTCCTGACTTATTTGAATGTACTTCCGCATTATCCAATAATAAAGACATTTCTTTTGCTTACTTGCCTGAGTCATTTCCATTCACTCTGCATGAATCAAGCATATTTGACATCAGTTCAGCCAGAACATTGCATTTAACTTGGGCACACTTGAGAACCCCAAAGAAATTTTGATTGCAAGTGAAGTAACCTCCGAAGAGAGGGAGAAACTAGAAGAAGTGTTGGTCAGATATGCCAAAGTATTTGCTTGGTCCTATGAGGACATGCCTGGGGTAGACAGAAACATTGCCCAGCACACAATACCAACTTATCCGAATATGAGGCCAGTGAACAGAAACTCAGACGGATGAGACCAGAATGGGCTGAGAAAGTCAGAGAGGAAGTTCAGAAACAGATAGATGTGGGGTTCTTGGAAGTGGTAAAGTATCCTGAATGGTTGGCTAACGTACCGGTACCCGAAGAAAGATGGGAAGGTCAGAATGTGTGTAGACTACAGAGATCTCAATAAAGCTTGTCCGAAAGATGATTTCCCTTTGCCGCATATAGATGTTCTGGTTGATAGCGCGGCTTTATCCGCTATGTATTCATTTGCAGATGGGTTTTCAGGTTACAATCAGGTTCTCATGGCTGAGGAAGAGAAAAACACAAGACTGCATTTGTTACCGAGTGGGGTACTTATTGTTACAAGGTTATGCCGTTTGGGCTTAAGAATGCGGGAGCTACTTATCAGCGGATGGCCACTACACTTTTCCATGACTTGATGCACAAAGAGATTGAGGTGTATGTGGATGACATGATGGTGAAATCAGAGACAAGAGTTGGGCATATTGAGGCATTGGAAAGGTTCCTTCAGAGAGTTGACAGATATAACCTGCGGCTTAACCCCAAGAAATGTGTTTTGGGGGTGACATCAGGGAAATTGCTTGGTCATACAGTGGGAATGGGGGCGGAATAGAGGTAGACTCCGAAAAGATCAAGGCAATCACAGAAATGCCTGCACCGAAGACAGAAAAGGAAGTCAGAGCATTCTTGGGGAAGATTCAGTACATCAGTCGGTTTATTGCCAAGCTGACATCGGTATGTGAGCCTATCTTCAAACTGTTGAGAAAAGATCAGCCAGTGAGATGGAATGAACAGTGTCAGACCGCCTTCGACAGAATCAGAGAGTACTTGGTAAAGCCACCTGTATTGAAACCTCCGAGACCGGGCAGACCTTTGATATTGTATTTGGCTATAGAATCAGAAGCATTGGGGGGTATGATGGTACAGGCAGATGAGACAGGGGTAGAACATGCAGTGTATTATCTGAGTAAGAAGCTGCTTCCGTATGAGGCTCGGTATCAGGAAGTTGAGAAGATATGTCTTGCAGTGGTATGGGCTTCCAGAAAGTTGCGGCATTATTTCCAGTCATACAAGATCCAGGTAGTGGCAAAGGAGAATCCTCTGAAATATCTTCATTCAGTGCCTTCACTAGTGGGAAAACTGGGCCGATGGTTGGTATTGTTGACAGAGTTTGACATTGAGTATCTCACCTCCAAAGTGATCAAGGGGCGAGCAGTAGCGGAGTTTCTGGCATTGCAACCTGTTGAGGGGGATCAGTATAAGTTTGAGTTTCCAGATGAAGAGATCCAAGCAATAACAGTTCAGAGATGGAAGATGTACTTTGACGGAGCAGTGAATTACAAGGGAGCCGGAATTGGGATCGTGATAGTGACCCCGAGGGAGAGACTTTGCCTTTGGCCAAGAGGTTGACATTCAGAGTGACTAACAACATGGCCGAGTATGAAGCATGTGCTTTTGGTTTGACAGCATTGATAGCCTTGAAGGCCGGGAAGTGTGAAATCTACGGAGATTCTATGTTGGTAGTCCAGCAGATGCGAGGAGAATGGGAATTGAAGGAAGAACGGTTGAAACCTTACCTTTTTCACCTCAGAAAATTGGCACAGGTTATCCCCGAGTGTAAGTTTCAGCACCTACCGAGAGAAGAGAATCAGATGGCAGACGCATTGGCTACACTAGCAGCGACTTGGGAAAATCCAGAGAAGTTAGTGATGAGACCGTTGGTACTGACAACAGCAAGTAAACCTGCTTATGAGATAGAAAGAATTCTGGAAGTTGAGGTTGACGACGGTAAACCTTGGTATTATGACATTCAGAGGTATCTGGAACATGGTGAATTCCCGGAAGGGGCGGGCAGAAAAGACAGAATAGCCATTCAGAAGTTAGCTTCCCAGTATGTGACTTTGAAAGGGGAACTGTACAAGAGGCAGGCAAACGGTATTCAGTTGAAGTGTTTGAGAAAGGAAGAAGCTCAACATGTAATGGAAGAAATACACGCCGGGGTATGTGGTCCGCACATGAACGGGTTGAATCTGTCCCGCAAGATAGTGAGACAAGGTTTTTATTGGTCAACCATGGAAGCAGACTGCGCGAAGATGGTAAAGCACTGTCATGACTGTCAAGCACATGGTAATTTGAATCACTTACCGCACACAGAATTGCACGGGTTGTCAGAGCCGTGGCCTTTCTCAGCATGGGGGATTGATATGATTGGGGAAATTCGACCAAATGCATCAAATGGGCATCGCTTCATAGTGGTGGCAGTAGATTACTTCTCAAAGTGGGTGGAAGCCGAATCATTCCGTAATGTTACAGCGAAACAGATGGCAAGGTTCATAGCTCGGAACCTCGTTTGTCGGTATGGTATGCCGCATCATGTAGTGACAGACAACGGGGTCCAGTTTCAAGGGGAGACGAAAGGCAATGTTACAGAGGTATGGGATAGGCCACCACAAGTCATCACCGTACAGGCCGCAGGCAAATGGGGCAGTTGAGGCAGCCAACAAGACTATAAAGACAATTTTAGCTAAGATGACAGAGAATTGCAGAGATTGGGCCGAGAAATTACCGTATGCTTTGTGGGGGTACAGAACATCAGTAAGAACAGCAACAGGGTCCACACCTTACTCCTTAGTCTACGGAATGGAAGCAGTATTGCCAATAGAAATGGAAATACAGTCCCTGAGGGTATTAGCAGAGGCAAAATTACCGGAACATGAATGGGCCGCACAGAGGTTTGATCAGTTAGCACTGTTGGATGAGAAGAGAACGAAGTCTTTGTATCACATGCAGTTGTATCAGAAGAGACTAGCCCGGGCATTCAACAAGAAAGTACGCCCCACCAAGATCAGAAAAGGTGATTTGGTACTTAAGCAGTCGAGGCCGTCGACTACAGATCCGAGAGGGAAATTCAGGCCGAACTGGGAAGGACCCTACATCGTTCAGAAAGTCATGGGAAATGGAGCAGTGAAGTTGTCAGATCTCGGGAAATGAATTCACAGAACCAATCAATGTCGACAGGCTGAAGCTGTACTTTGCTTAAGAAGACTTGGTCGCCAGTGGAAGACCTAACCCAACGGAATGAGAAACTCATGCATACATGCATACACGTAACCTATATTGCATCTTTTTGTGTTTTTGTGCTGTTTGTGTAAACAGGTGATGAAGAAGGAAAAGAGCAAGGCCCATATCGGCTGAGGAGCGAGGCTCCACATCACATCATGTCAGCTTGGGGGCGAGGCCCGTATCAGCTGAGGAGCGAGGCTCCATGTCACATTATATCAGCTCGGGGGCGAGCCCATATCGGCTGAGGAGCGAGGCTCCACATCACATCATGTCAGCTTGGGGGCGAGGCCCGTATCAGCTGAGGAGCGAGGCTCCAGTCACACAGGGGCGACGAGGAGGAGGAGCGAGGGGGAGGGCGAGGGCGAGGGGGGAGAGGTCAGAGGGTCGAGGTGAGGGCGAGGAGTCAGGGTAGTGGTCGAGGTGCCAGGGTCGAGGTGCCCACTACATCATCAGTTCGAGGGCGAGGTCCCTATAGTCAGCGGTGTTGGGTCGAGGTGCCCAGGGTCGAGGTGCCCCCGTTGTCAGTTGTAGTTCCGGGTCGAGGTGCCCAGGGTCGAGGTGCCCACTACATCATCAGTTCGAGGGCGAGGTCCCTATAGTCAGCGGTGTTGGGTCGAGGTGCCCAGGGTCGAGGTGCCCCCGTTGTCAGTTGTAGTTCCGGGTCGAGGTGCCCAGGGTCGAGGTGCCCACTACATCATCAGTTCGAGGGCGAGGTCCCTATAGTCAGCGGTGTTGGGTCGAGGTGCCCAGGGTCGAGGTGCCCCCGTTGTCAGTTGCAGTTATTGGGACGCGTCCCAGGATCGAGGTCCGCTGCAGTATCAACTCAACTTGAGGTGGCAGCCGAGCCAGGTAAGTAAAAATGCATTGCATAACTTTGATAGGATTGTTCAAAGTCACACACTGCACAAGTCCCATCAAAGTGGGGGCGACTGTAGGCATTGCATTTTCGCATGTGAAACCCGATGATGAGTCTCATTGGAGGCACTACCTTTTTAGCTAAGGATATTGCGGGAAACGGAGGTCGGAAGGGGAAATTCGGAAAAGTATGTCATCAAGTTCATTCCACAAGTTCACTGTCTTCGTTGGTGCTGCGTTCGTTACTTCGTTCGAACCTCGTGCAGATTGCGGACGTTCGTGCCGCGTGCGAGGAGGCGTTCGAACGGAGCCGGTAATTCTGGTTTTGCTGCTAGCCTCACACCTCAGCCCATTTAGCCCCCCAAAGCCCATAAAACACATCCCAAATTAAATAAATAAATATTAAACATTAAATAAAATATTTAAATCATTTACCAATTAAATAAAACATAAAATAAAATCATGCCTAATATAAATAAATCAAATATATTATATACTAAAACTAAAAATAAGATTTGCCTAATTAAAATCAATCCTAACCAATTAAAACCAATCAAATATTTGACTTCCTAATTCAATAAGATATACACCAATTTAAATTAGTTGACTTCCTAAAATAAAATATTTTGTCCCCCCTCAATCTTGTGTATACCTTTCTCATCTCTCCTAATTTGGAAAGAGGATCTCTTCCTTGTGAGACAAGGTGAAACCCTAGACATCTCTCTATATAAACAACCCCTAACCAAAGCCATCCTCTCCTGACAAACCTAATCACGCCCAAGGCATAGAATCACACCCAAACTCTCTCGAAATCTCTCTAGACTCTCTCTACACACCCGAGACTAAACAAAAGAAAAACACACTTGACATATACAAAAAAGAGAAACAAAAGAGCCCAACCATCTCCTCCATAGCCGAAAACCACCTCCGCAAACCCCCCCCACACATCACCGAAACAGCCACCTACACACAGCCCTCCACCACCGAAAATTACCACAAAAAGCCACACTGTATTACACGCCCAAACAGCAGCCAAAATCACCTTAACAGCAGCCCAAATCCTTAAAAACAGTAACATAAAAACTGCATAGATAATCTTAAAAATAATCACATATAATTGCACTAAGAACCCACACAAACTTGGAATAGTTTATTGAAAAAGTTAAAACAGGTGGCCCGTGCAGTGAGCAGCAAGACAGAAGCCGAATAGGAGCAGAACGGAGTTCGAACCGCAAGCAAAACAGCAAAGCAGTGAGCTAGGACGCTGAACCAGTGAACCAGAAAAGTTGCGGAGCTGTACCCCTTCCGATCTTCGTGGAACGCGAGTCCGAGAGACGGCTTAAAAGGTTAGACCTGAGGGTATCTTTCACACTTGTTTTCTTTTTCCGCATTATTTATTAAGTATTACTTGTATGATTGTCATGTTGGAATGCATGTTGTGGTCTTTGAGTAGATAAACATGCATGAATTATGAAATGTAATATGTTGTGGGTATTGGATGAATGAGAGATGTGTCAACTCTCGCGGTATATCGGATGGAAACCCGGACATAAATTTCATAGCCGATTCCGAATGGACGGTAATATGATCTGTACTCGGGCCACAACTCCACGTACCGCTTGGGTAAACGGCACCATCTTTCTTTTGTTGTGTTGCTTTTGTTTATTTAGTTCTCTTTACTTGAATTCAATATGTTGTTTAGTTATGCATGATTCAACCAAGCGCATGGGCTTAGTGAGTTAGTCCAAAGGTCCTCCATTTGGGAAACAAAGAGCCGAAAAGGCCACCTTTGTGACACTACTTCGCCGCGCCGGTTGATGTGTGTTCGGTTGGATGCGAGATACGTTCAATCGGGCATACTTAGTTTGATATTATTATCTTTTATGTATGGTTCAATCAAGCGCATGGGCTTAGTAAGTGGAATGAAAGATCCCTTATGGGGAGGGGTTAAAACCCGTTACCACGATGCTTTGCCGCGCCGGTTGATGTGTGTTCAGATTGGATGTAAGATGTGTTCAATCGGGCATACTTGGTTGATATGATTGGTTCTATTCTTGTATGTGTGATGTGACGCGCATGGGCTTAGTATGTTGGTCTAAAGGTCCTCTCTTTGAGAGATCAAGAGCCCCAAAAGGTCACCTTTACGGCAGTACTTCGCCGCGCCCTTTTATTTTGTGTTTATGTATTGCGTCCCATTTCATGCATCAGGTCTGTTCCCGTTCGAACGCGTTTACGAACGCAACTCGAACGCGCATGTTTTTGCCTTATCATGCATCAGGTCTCATTTCGTTCGAACGCGTTAACAAACGCCACGAACGTGAGCATTCTGTCTCATTTCCGTTCGAACGCGTTAACAAACGCCTACGAACGTGAGCATTCTGTCTCATTTCCGTTCGAACGCGTTAACAAACGCCATACGAACGTGAGCATTTATTTCATTTCCGTTCGAACGCGTTTACGAACGCTACTCGAACGTGAGCATTTGTTTCATTTCCGTTCAAACGCGTTTACGAACGCTACACGAACGCGAACGCACAACTGAGTCATCTTCATTAGATTTCATGCATAGTTTTCCTAGTAGCTATCCCCACATGTATGAATACAACTATGTTAATGAATTACATTCATATGCTTGTGTCGTGATAACATTTGAGTATTATTTCTTGTGGTATATCGGATGGAAACTCAGACGTAAATTCCGTAGCCGATTCCGAATGGACGGTAGTGCGGTCTGTACTTGGGATACAATTCCACGTACCACTTGGAAAAGTGCCCATGTGTGCTTGTATGTTAATATGTGTGCTTGTATGGTAATATGTGTGCTTGTGTTTTCTTGAATGTAATATGCAAATAAAGTTGTATGTTCGTTGCTATTTTGATATATGTTAAGCATGCAATTTTAAATTGAGATATATGTGAAATGTGTACATAAGTTTTATCTTGCATATGAGAATTTAGAAGCATGATACTTGGAAATAAGTGTTACTTAAGCTTGATTAAATTATTACATAAATCCTTTCATTACAAGTGACATGAGTAAGGGACCATTCCGAACCCAACGGTTTGAGGTCTTCCCTTGCGAGGGGTGAGTGCGGCCTTAAATCTTTGTCCCGGTTCACACCGGGTGGCGACTCCATATTATTTAGTATTTCCCATCTAGTGCCGCGAGCCTAGAACGGCGTCGCCCAGGTCCTGTTGTCTACAGTCTCCCTATATAACTGTAACATCCAGTGAACCTGACGACTAGTACGATACCAGAGTTGATGGACTATTATAATTTAGAGGTATAATACTTGATATAAATCATGTTCGAGTAAGACGTGCCATAAAGTGGCATTTGGAACATTCAGAAGATTCATTGAAATTTGACGACCGGAAACTAGTTTAGTTCCACCTCAAATAGCTTTTTAGTAATCGGGTCAAACATTCTCATATGATCTCCGATTTTTATGAATTATATCTTCAGAAAGCTTAGACCGAGGAGAACTTCCATGTTGAATATTTTTCCAAATTCGAGCCTGAAGCAGGCAAAACATCATGATTTCTATAACTGCTACAGTAATTTCGAGAAGATTCTAGAAATGGGACATGTGGCAAAATCTCAACCACTCTTTTATCACAAAAATCATCCACCTTGCCTATAAATAAGGAACTATTCATGCATCCCTTAGGAGTGTAAAACGTGAGCTTAAAGTGGAGGGGGAAAATCCTCAAATTTTTCTTCGTTTCCATGAAAATAATGAAGGTTGATGATGAGCTCTCAAGTTTTATTGGTCAAGTAAGCTTCCATTCTCTTCCTATCTACTCAAATTCTTTTCAATTTTGAATATAGAGTATGAAGCCCCATTTCACACCTTACTAATTTTAGAATTTGGAATTGTTAAATTGGCTTTAAGTGGGTTGTTAGCATGTGTTTTGGGAAGTAACATGATGGTATTATTATGGACTGAGGTTTGTGTATGTGAATATATTGGAGGGGGGAAGTTGAATGTGCTTCTTATGTGCTATTGATAAATTGGTACGTAAATTGAGGTTGGAAATGCCTCTTGAGTATGCATAGTGTAGTTAAAGTGGTGTTTATATGAAGGTTTTAGTGTGGGAAGTGTGGTGAAGCAAGTTAAGCTTAAAAAGATTGATATTAGGCCCTGAATCTGGCCTCGCGTCGCGACCCCAAGCACTGTGCGTCGCGACGCATTCTGGAAAACAAGCCCCAATTCGGTTATATCTTATGCGCATCACGACGTGCATGGACTTGTGTCGCGATGCGAACCAAAACCAGCTTTCTGTTTTGGTCTTCTCCAGGCCGCATCGCGTCGCGCAAGTCTTGGCGTCGCGATGCAAGGCCAATTTCCATGACATTTTTTTTTACTAATTCAGTTTCAACTCGGGATATTAGAGGCCACCCAAAAAACTTATTATCATTATATATATACGCGTAAATTACCATGAAGTAGTTGAAAAACCATTGTAGCGATAATAGTTTTGAAATGAATTCTACGATATGTATTCTAACTAAGTTGCCCATTAAAAGTTATCACATGAACCACAAATCCTTTCGGTGCAATGACGTTACGCCAGCTGAATTCCAAACCAGTGAGTGGATATTTTCTTTTAAGTTGATTTTTATCATAATGTTATTTATATCAGACTTATTTTTTCCCTTTTAGGGCGTTAGACAATTTTATTATCAATTATAATTTGATTAGAATGTTTTGAGAAATGATTGAGAAAAGATATGTTTTCAAAGTGTGATTTTATGATTTTCGAGGCATGGGGGAAAAACCCACCTCAGTATGTAACTTTTACAGCCATGGAATTGACGGATGACATGTGCATATGTAGAGGACTGGGGGGACGACGATACGTAACGCCCCCAGATCCTAGTTCAGGACTAGTGATGACATATGCCCCTAGATCCTATTTTCAGAGCTTGGAGGGTAGCATAGATCCGCACCCCCAGTTCTAGTTCAGTGGCTTGGGGGACGGCGATACGTAACGCCCCAAGACCACTAGTTTCAGAGGCAGGAGTGGCATGCTTTGGGGGACGGTGATACGTAATGCCCCAACGTCATGGATTTGCACTTCTGGCTCTAGTTAGGCGTATGAGGGGACAATGATACAAACTGACCGGCGTAAACACACACGTATAACGCAAGTGTACATATCGTTCAAGTAGTATAAAAATATCGATCCCACGAGGACTTAATATCTAAACTATTAATTTTATGAGGTCAAATGATTACTAATATCTAACAAGTTGATTTATTGATTTGAAATGGTGACGATTCTAAATTTAAAAGCAAGTAAATAAATTTGTCGAAAATAGGTTTTAAGAAAATTCAATATTAAAAACTATCTAGGGGTTGTAATTCTTCCAATATCATTTTAAAGATGAAGTGGTTATTTAAAGTTGGGTAACATATTGATTTATTAACCTGGAACACTAAATTATGTCTAAGCCTCGTCGATGGTCAGACACAAATACCCAGTTTAACCCAATTGAACCATATGTCTATGTCAACCAAATTATCTGGATTCATTAAGTTTAAGTTCCAAATATGGCTACCCCCGCCCGACATGTATATTCCTATCCTGTAAGGAAATCTATTAAAGGGTTATCTATCCTCAAGAAAGATCGTGGGCTATTGGTCTAAGGGCTGAAGTGAAACCTAAAATCCCTATGTCTAGTTCATTTTAGATTTACCAGATCAATTATTAATGGCCAGTTAATGAAAAAGCATTAAGTTTAAGACTCAATAAATAAATCTTTATATTACCCAAGCTATAATCTAACCCTTATAAAACGGTGATATTGGATTTCATCACAACCCCAGATAACTAATTTAGTTACAACACATAACTAGGGCTAGTAAAAACATGAAAATAAAAGACATAAAGTAAAAATACGGTAAAAGTAATTACTGAAAAGTAAATTACAATAAAATAAAATGCTAAGGTAAAAAGAATTACTTTTACTACTACTAATTTAGATATCTCCCATAAAATAATATATAAACTCGTGATAATATTACCAACCGACCAATCTGGCGGTATCCTGATTAAGTCAAATTAAGTCCAACCAGCCATTAAGGCGGTAATATTTGTCCATAAACCAGCCATAAAGGCGGAACCAAAATTAAATTACCCAACCGACACCATCTGGCGGTATCCTTGATTAGTCAGGTTTAAACTAGATTAAGATTAAATTACCAACCGACCAATATAGCGGTATCCTTTTTAAGTCAATATTTTAAATAGTGAATATATTATTTTTAAGGGAGATTAATCTAAATAGCAATAGTAAAAGAATTACCTTTCACCCTAGCTGGGGAAGTTATCTCCTCATGGTGAATAGTAAAAACTGTAAAAAGTAAAGAAAGTAAATTACTATTATTACAAAAAGTAATTAAAATTATTACAAAACTAAAAACTAAAAATTAAAACGAAACTTAGAGAGAGAAGAACTCCCTATTTACATCAAAGAAATGGGAGAGAATGGTGCACTGAATTCTGAAATCTCGAGCTCAATTTATAGGCCTCGGTAGGCTTCCAGTGTCGCGACGCCAGGCTCCTCAGCGTCGCTACGCCAGCTTTTGTCGACGTGGCACGCTCTGGTTCGCTGGTTTGAAGATTCTAGATAAATTGATAAGGTGACACGTGGCGCGGTGGTTGGGCTTCAATTATTGTGACACGTGGCGGGTTCTGATTGGTCGCTGAGATTCTTATCCGCCACGTGTCAGATAAGGATTAGATACTCAATTATTGATGCTGACGTGGTGATGACGTGGCGGTGACGTGGTGACGACGTGGCAACACGTGGGCAAGAGACTGTTGGCACTGTAGAATTGCGACACGTGTCACTTCCTGATTGGCTGATGATGATGTGGCACGACACGTGGCAATTTTGACTTGTTGACTTCCTGACGTGGCTGATGACATGGAGACACGTAGGATGACACGTGGCACACGTGGCGATGATGACTGTCGGCACCGTAGGATGATGACACGTGGCACGGTGCATGTTAGCAGATCGGCTGTGATGGTGACACGTGGCACGGCGCATTTTAGCAAAGTCAAACTTTTCTCAGATTCTGATTTGTGGACCCGGCGCACGTTAGCACTGTTCGGCGCATTTTAGACGTCGCGACGCGAAAGGCTTCGCGTCGCGACGCGCTTAAGACCAAAATATCCCTGTTGACGCATTTTTGTCCGTTTTTTGCCCCAAATTGCCTCCAATGCTTTCCAGCTTTATTTATCTGCAAAATAACACAAAATACATCAAAACGTTCACAAAATTCGTGAAACTATACGAAATATTAGGTCAAATGAGTGGGAATAAGTGATATAAATACCACTCATCACACCCCCAAACCTAACATTTTGCTAGTCCTCGAGCAAAACATAAAATAAAATAACATGAAAATAAAATTAACTAAACCACTTTCGTAGGGATCACGATTGCATTTAGCGTATGCAACAAGCCTTTAAACCCATAGGTGTCCCTAGTGGACGAGTTGTAGTCTCGTGAGGGTTTACAGCAATGATACCGACAAACATTTTACAAAAGTAAAAAGGTAATAAAACTAATGCACACAAAAGCAAAAAGACAAGCGAAAAGAGAATAAAGATGTTAGTGACTAATCAGGTGAAACTTCTACTCCAAGTTACTAGTTGTTTTGTTTTATTTTAAATTACTGAATAAGTAAATTCTCCGATTATATTTACCATTCTCCATATACACAGCCAACAAAATATTAATCAACTCATTTTTGCCCACAACAGTCATAAGTGCAGTTGATAAGAGAGTAATATTTTTGTCCTAAAGTTCTATCAGATTTCACACATTGTTGTAGCAATGGAATAATTTTTCTCATTTTTCTGATTTTTTCTTTGATTTTTCTCTATTTTTTATTTATATACAATATCTTCCATCTATGTAACGAGTGTTGGGTCGGTGGCTCCCAAACCAATTGGCTTTAGGGCACCAGGTGTTAGACACCCCTACGGACTTAATTACTCAGACTTCAGATATATATATTTTTGCAGCATCTTCGATCCATGTAACGAGCTTTGGCCAGTGACTCCCAAACCAGTTGGTTTTAGGGCACTAGGTGTTAAGACACCCTTACAGACTTAATAACTCGGATCTCAGACGTATTTTTTTTTTTTTTTTTACTCCTTTGCTTTTTGGAGACGTTTCCTCCAATTAAACTAGAGCACTAATATTACAAACTTTTCAATTTTAGCTCATGTCCGTATGTTACTATATATGTTGTTAATATTTGCTAACTGAACATATGAAGATCCATTTTAGTCCGTTTTAAGGAGAATTCACAAATTAAATAATTCAAAATAAAATAAACAAAAATTAACTTGTTTCAAAAATAGGCTTGAGATATGTATCAGGAGTGGAAACTCCTTATTCAGCTATCTCTTACCAATTTCACCTTTTTAGTCAAAATAAAAACACAAAAACATAAAATATTTTTGTAATTTTTGAAAATTTTCCAATTTTTTTGTATTTTTCAAAAAATTTTGGACTAAAAATAAAAACAACATACAAACTAAAAACAAGGTACTAATCAACTAATTCCCTCCCCCAAACCTAAATGAGACATTGTCCCCAATGTCTTAAACAGTAAAAGAAGGTCGTACCTGGTTAGCTGAAAATTTACAGGAAATTAAAGGTTAAGATCCAGATTAATTCGACGCCTCTTACCACGATCGTCCTCGGACCAATTTATCTTTGAAAGGATAGGGTCAACTTGTGGTTCATAGGCTATGAGTTGGTCTATTAGATCCGGAGCAGTTCTGGCAGTGAAGAGGAGTTCTTTCAAAGGTTTTGACACGAACCCATTTCTCCGAGCATCATCAAGAAACACACAAAGAAAATCATAAAATCCATCAACGTTAAACAGTCCAAGCGGTTTCTGGTGTATGTTCAGGTTCGCCCAAGATAGAACTATAAAAATTTCCTCCAGTGTACCCAAGCCACCTGGCAAAGCGATAAAAGCATCAGCACGGTTAATCATTTCTACCAGTCGTTCAGACATACCTGGCACGATTAGTTCCTCTCCGTTTGATGATCCAATAAGATTTGCCTCTGCCAAGGGTTTTGGGATGATTCCCAAAACGTTACTGCCTTCTTCCTGTACAGCCTTTGAAACAATCCCCATTAGTCCAAGATTGCCTCCGCCATATATTAAGTGCATATTCCTTGCAGCTAAGACTCGACCCAATTCCTGTGCTGCTTCTACGTATTGTGGTTTAGTACCAACACTACTACCGCAAAACACACAGATGTTTTCAACTCGTCTTCTTGAAGTGGCTTCCATGTTTTACTCTGGATGTCTTCAAAAGTGCAATGATGAGTTGAATTTATAATACCTGAAAAGGGTGAGTAAAATAATAGCACTAGTACATGCCAAATGAAAATTATTAGTTAAACAAATCGTGATAGTCAAAAAGGTCTGGATCCTGTCGGAGAAAATATAACAAAACAAATTACAATTATTAGGAAAAGACAAAGAGATATAATATTTACAAGAAAAGTAGCGGCTTGATTGACGTCTATGCGTCAGGGACAAGCTTCCCATCCAATTTTCTTATAAATTGGCAAACAGGGTCTTTTTGAGTCAGATTCCCAAGACTTAACAATTGTCTTTCTTTTTAAAATTGTGTATGTAATTTGCGAAAGGCTATGTGAACATATCCACTGGGATGCGTCTCAAGAGTTGAAGATATATCATCTAAAAACTCCTTACTCAAGCCATCCCTAATGAATTTAATTTTGTCTTCACGATTATCAGACACCATTCCTAAAGAACGACAACGAGTATTGCAATTCCATCGTGCACATTTGTAACAAACACCCATTTGCTTAGCTCTACATTTCTTTGCATAGGTGCTTCTTCCAAAACCAGGAAGATGTGAAATAAAAGAGTTAGAAGACTCACCTGCCAATCGGACTCGTGCTTCAATTACCCAACGAATGTCATTGGGCACACCATGGATCGTCAGTAGTCTCATTCGTTCCAAGCGAGCTTTGTAAACTTTCATTAGAGATTTTTGAGGGAGAGAAGGAAATTGCTTGTGAAGATTTGCGAGAGCTTCTTCCATCTTGAAATGACTAAACCTGCAAAAATTAAACACACAAAAATAAAACACACCAAATCACAATATATACACAAATTGCATGGGTTTCCTCCCTGCGAGCGCTAAGTTTAAAGTCGTCAGCTAGACGTGACTGCTCGATCATTTATGCTGGATCTTGATGAGTGGTATTTATATCACTATTTCCCACTCATTTACTTTAATATTTTGTATAGTTTCTTGAGTTTTGTGAACGTTTTGATGTGTTTTATTGTTATTTTGCAGATAAATAAAGTTTGGACAGCACTGGAGGCAATTTCGGGCAAAACCGGACAAAAATGCGTCAACAGGGTTATTTTCATCTTTTTCGCGTCGCGACGCAGGAGCACAGCGCGCCGCGACGCCCAGCGTGAGCCGGATCTGCTAACATGCGCCTGGTCAACGGTCAACCATTTGAAGAAGTTTTGACTTTGCTAAAATGCGCCGTGCCACGTGTCACCATCACAGCCGATCTGCTAACGTGCGCCGTGCCACGTGTCATCATCATATGCTGCCGACACTCAGACTTGACACGTGTCGCCTCGTCATCAGCCATGTCAGCGGTCAACGAGTCAACTTCGCCATGTGTCAAGCCACGTCATCAGACACGTCACAAGGTCAACGAAGTCAACTTGCCACGTCAGCCTCAGCCAATCAGAGCATGACACGTGTCGCCACGTGTCGCAATCCTATTGTGCCGACAAGTCAACAGTCAGCCGCCTCGCCACGTCAGCGCCATGTCATCGCCACGTCAGCATGACGTCATCAATGACGTCACCACAATAATTGAGAATTAGCCGCCTTGACACGTGTCGCATGTACAGTCAGCCGCCTTCCTACGTGTCGCCGTATCATTGTGCCACGTCGACAAATTGTGCGTCGCGACGCGCGAACAGTTCCTGAACAGTAAATTTTTTTGCTATAAATAGGCCGCGAATTTTCAGTTTTTAAGACACCTTTCTCTCTCTTGATTTCTCACTCTAGAGAGAGTTTCTCTCTCTAGAATTTTTATTTTTTTTTAGTTTTGTAATTTATTTTAATTACTTTTTGTAATAATAGTAATTTAATTTTTACTTTTTACTTTTTACAGTTTTTACTATTCAACATGTTGAAGTAACTTTTTCAGCTAGGGTGAAAGGTAATTCTTTTACTGTTACTATTTAGATTAATCTCCCGTAAAAATAATATATTAACTATTTAAAATATTGACTTAATAAGGGATACCGCTATATTGGTCGGTTGGTAATTTAATTTTAATCTGGTTTAAACCTGACTAATCACGGATACCGCCAGACTGGTCGGTTGGTAAATTTACTTTTGGTTCCGCCTTAATGGCTGGTTGGACTTAATTTGACTTAATCAGGATACCGCCAGAATGGTCGGTTGGTAATATTATCACAAGTTTATATATTATTTTATGGGAGATATCTAAATTAGTAGTAGTAAAAGTAATTCCTTTTACCTTAGCATTTTTTTTATTTTATTTTTCAGCTTTTTACTTTATGTCTTTTACTTTTATGTTTTTACTAGTCCTAGTTATGTGTTAGTTTTCTGAGGTTGTGATGACTTTTAATATCACGGTTTATAAGGGGTTAAATTATAATTTGGGTAATATAAAGATTTATTTATTGAGTCTTAATCTTAATGCTTTTTTAATAACTGGCCATTAATAAAATTGATATGGTAAATCTAAAATGAACTAGACATAGGGATTTTAGGTTTCAGCCTTAGACTTAATAACCCACGATCTTCCTTGAGGATAGATAACCCTTTAATAGATTTCCTTACAGGATAGGAATATACCTGTCGGGCGGGGATAGCCATAATTGGAACTTAAACTTAATGAATCCAGATAATTTGGTTGACATAGACATATGGTTCAATTGGGTTAAACTGGGTATTTGTGTCTGACCATCGACAGAGGCTTACACATAATTTAGTGTTCCAGGTTAATAAATCAATATATTACCAACTTTAAGATAACCACTTCATCTTAAAATGATATTAAAAGAAATCACAACCCTAGATCTTTGTGTCTTTTGTTATTTTCCTTAGTATTTTCTTTTGTCTTTTTATTTATTTATTTATTTTGTAAAACCACTTTCAACCAATCAAACAATCATTCTCTTCTCCCTTTAATTAGATATTTGTAAATAAATAGATTCAATAATTAATAACAACAGTAGGAATTAAGTCCTCGTGGGATCGATATTTTTATACTACTTGAATGATACGTGCGCTTGCGTTATACGTGTGTGTTTACGCCGGTCAGATCTGAAAGTGTGACACTTTATTTTTTGTCGCTCAAATGATTCTCCCCAGTAATGCTTGACACGCTGACTGTTAACCTTGAATGTGTTGTTGGTATTGGGATCCAGTAACTCAACAGCTCCATACGGTAAAACCTGAGTGATCACAAATGGTCCAGACCACCTAGATTTCAACTTTCCAGGGAAAAGTTTCAACCTTGAGTTGTACAACAACACCTGCTGCCTTGGTTCCAACTGTCTGTGCACTATTTTTCGGTCATGCCATTTTTTGGTCTTTTCCTTGTACAATTTGGCGTTCTCATAAGCCTGTAGACGAAACTCCTCCAATTCATTGAGTTGGTGAAGTCTTTTCTCTCCTGCAGCTTGTGAATCAAGATTCAACTTCTTCAGTGCCCAGTACGCCTTGTGTTCAAGCTCAACTGGCAGATGACATGCTTTCCCGAACACCAATCGATATGGGGACATACCAATGGGTGTCTTGTAAGCTGTTCGGTAGGCCCATAATGCATAATCTAGTTTTGTTGACCAATCCCTCCTTGTTGATCCAACGGTTCTTTCTAGGATTCTCTTGATCTCCCTGTTTGAAACCTCAACCTGTCCATTTGACTGTGGATGGTAAGCAGTGGCAACCTTGTGAGTAACTCCGTATTTGGATAAGAGTGCATCGAAGTATTTGTTGCAGAAATGAGAGCCACCATCGCTGATAGGGGTGGCAAAATGAATGAACGAATCGAATTTGTATCGAATCATAAACGAATCGAATTAAAATATGATGGATTCGTATTCGATTCGTTTATTATACGAATCCTAATATCATGATTCGTATTCGATTCGTTTATTAAACGAATCGAATACGGATATTCATTTATTCGTTTAGTCAATGATATTATTTAATAAAATAATTTACCACACTTGATTTACATTAAATCTTCATAAATATATACATATGAAATATGTAATTAATATATTTACTAAAAATACCTCACCAAATATCGAAAATATTATTTTTTTCTATGATAATTAGCTATAATTTATCGAATCTTAATTGAAAATTAACAAGAACTGGTAAATAAAAATAATAAAACGAATCCTAAACGAATAAACGAATCGATGAGCTTAAATTCGTATTCGATCCGTTTAATAAACGAATCGAATCGAATTGATCCATTTATTAAACGAATCTATTTCTCAAACCCGTATTCGCTTTAAAGCGAATCGAATCGAACGAATAAATGAATCCTGACCCAGATTGCCACCCCTAATCGCTGATGATTGCTCGAGGTGTTCCGAACCGAGTGAAAATGTTCTTTTTCAGGAATTTGATCACCACTTTAGAATCATTGGAAGGTAGTGCAATTGCTTCAACCCATTTGGACACGTAGTCTACAGCAACCAGGATGTACAGGTTTCCAAATGATGGAACAAAGGGTCCCATGAAATCAATACCCCATACATCGAATATCTCCACTTCCAGAATGTTTTGCAACGGTCCTTCGTTTCTCCTCGAAATATTCCCCGTTCTCTGGCACCTGTCACATTGAAAAGCAAAAAGATAAGCATCTTTAAAAAGTGTGGGCCAGAACAAACCTGATTGAAGAACTTTTACTGCAGTTTTGTTTCCACTGAAGTGTCCGCCGTATGGTGATGAATGACAGTGTTGCAGAACACTGTTGACCTCCTCCTGTGGAACACACCGTCTCAATAATTCCTTTACTGTGAGATATCTAAATAAGTAGTAGTTGAAATAATTCCTTTTACCTTAGCATTTTATTTTATTTTACTTTTAAGCTTTTACTTTACTGCAATTACTTTTCAGCACTGTTACTTTATGGTTTTTACTTTTAAGTTTTTACTAGCCCTAGTTATGTGTCATAACTAAGTTAGTTATCTAGGGTTGTGATGAAATCCAATATCACCGGTTTATAAGGGTTAGATTATAATTTGGGTAATATAAAGATTTATTTATTGAGTCTTAATCTTAATGCTCTTTAATTAGCTGGCCATTAATTAATTTGATTTGGTAAACTTAAAATGAACTAGACATAGGGATTTTAAGTTTAAGACCTTAGACTCAATAGCCCACGATCTTCCTTGAGAATAGATAACCCTTTAATAGATTTCCTTACAGGATTGGATTATACTAGGTATTTGTAATTGACCATCGGAAGAGGCTTTTACATAAATTAGTGTTCCAGGTTAATAAATCAATATATTACCCAACTATAAGATAATCACTTCATCTTTAATTAATATTGGAATAATCAAAACCCTAGATAATTTTTAATATTGAATTTTCTTAAAATCTACTTTCGAACAATTTTATTTACTTGTCTTTAAATTTAGAATCGTCGTCATTTCAAATCAATTAAACAACCTGTTAGATACTAGTAATCATTTAACCTCATAAAATTAATAGTTTAGATATTAAGTCCTCGTGGGATCGATACTTTTTATACTACTTGAACGATACGTACGCTTGCGTTATATGTGTGTGTTTACGCCGGTCAAGTTTTTGGCGCTGTTGCCGGGGACTTATTTATCTTTTATTATTTTAGGGGTTAGATACTTTTACTTGTATCTAATTTTCTTTTTACTTATTGTTTTTGTTTTCTTGTGTTTCAGGTTCTCAGAAACTTCATGAGATGAACCAGAAGCTTTGAACTTCGACCGCTTGACCCGGAAATTGAAAGAACCATCAGACAGTTGAGAAGGGAAATGCGAGAAGGCCAAGAAGCTTTAGTCAACATGGAACCTGAACCTTTGGAGGTTGCACCACCAATTCCTATTCGAGACAGAACCATTCCGGTGATTGACAGACTCATTTCTTGCATTGTACTTCCTCCCTTACCAGCAAATGCAGGAGACATCAAAACATGCATTCAAATGATTCAGCAGTCAGTTCAGTTTGAGGGGAATGCAACTGAAGATCCTAATGCCCACATCAGCAACTTCCTGGAAGTCTGGGCACTTTCAATTACAACCGAGAAGCTGAAGAAGCAATGAGACTGCGTGTTTTCCCATATTCCTTGAAGGACAGAGCTAAAGCTTGGCTACATTCATTACCAGCAGGTTCTATCACAACATGGAACATCTTAGCCACCAAATTTCTTTCAAAGTACTTTCCACCAGCCAGAATCGGAAAGCTGAGGAATGACATCACATCCTTTGTGCAAAAAGACTCAGAAACTCTCTACGAAGCTTGGGAAAGGTACAAAGATTTACTCCAGAAATGTCCACACCATGAGATTCCAAAATGGCTTCAAGTCCAAACATTCTATAATGGACTTTCTGGAATAATGAGAACCACAATCGATGCTGCTGCTGGAGGAGCTTTGATGGCTAAAGGAGAAGATCAAGCCTGGGAACTAATCGAAGAAATGGCCAACAACAATTCCTTGTGGCCAACTGAAAGGAGCATGATCCAAAGAATTGTAGGAATTTATGAAAGTGGAGCCAATACAACAGTCAACACCAAGCTAGATCAGATATGCAAATTCATGGAGACTCTTACCACTGGATCCACAAGTTCACCATATGGAGGAATACCAGAGTCGAACCAACTTGAAGAAACGGTGAATTTTGTCAACAATTTCAACAGGCAGGGGAACAATCCATATTCCAACACCTACAACCCAGGGTGGAGGAATCATACTAATTTTTCATGGAGCAACAATTCAGGCCAACAGCGGAACTATCCACCACCTGGATTCCAGCAACAGAACAAAGGCCAGGAGCAGGCAAATGAACCAGGAATAACAGAAGTGCTGACTCAGTTAAAAAAGTACAATGCTATCTTTCAGAGCCAATCAGCTTCCATCAAAGCACTGGAGAATCAAATCGGACAACTGGCCAATGCTCAGAGTTACAGACCGCCAGGTACTCTTCCCAGCAACACAGAACCCAATCCAAGGAACCGAGGGAAGGAGCAATGTCAAGCCATTACTTTGAAAAGCGGTACTGCAACTTGCTGATAGAACGCTCGTATTTCCGAGAGGTGTAGTTGAGGATGTGCTGGTCAAGGTTGACAAATTCATTTTCCCAGCAGATTTTATTGTCCTTGATATGGAGGAAGACGCAGACGTGCCAATCATCCTTGGGAGACCATTCTTGGCTACAGGTCGAACCATTATTGATGTGTAAAAAGGAGAATTAACCATGAGGGTACATGACCAAGAAGTAACATTCAATGTTTTCAAGGCCATGAATTTCCCAGATGATGAAAAAAATGAGGAATGTTTCAAACTCGATGTGATACATAGTACCATTCAGAACTCTGATGAAAGACAAAGTTCTACTGACAAACTTAAAACATGTCAATTGCTTGTGAAGCCTAAAGATAAAGCGTCTTTTGTACTGAAGGAGCCAATTCTTGCACTACAAGCAACAGAAGAGAAAAAGTTCCACCAGCTCAACGAATTGGAGGAATTTCACAATCAGCCTTTTGAAGATGCCAAATTGTACAAAGAAAAGGGCAAGAAAATGTTGGTTTCTATTTAGGTCCCAAGATCATAACAAGCATGAAAAACATGTGTGAATACATCAAAGGAGATAGCGGAATACTCACATCGATCGGTTGAGACGATTCGGCAACAAACAAAACGATTTTTGCCCTCCATTTTGGCGCCACTGCAGTGCAGATTTTTCTGCCCACTGTTTCAGTTTTGAGTCACCATTTTGAGCTTCGAATCTTCGTCATTTGATTCCCGGCTCGTGGGTGGGTTTCCCTAACACCTTCGTATGCCTTTTAGAAGTTTACTAGCACTTGGATCTTGCCACAAAATCAAGTTTCCTCGTCTCTTGGACTGTCACGTTTTTGACAGTGTATGGCAGCCCCTTGGGCGTTTTTGTGAGGGAGAAAGAGTGAAGAGAGATTTCTATAGGGTTTCTAAAATATTCATCTAATGAATAATGATAGTTACCAAAGTGTAGAGAGATATTTTGTTTTTATACTTTAGGTAAAAACCATTTCACTTTTACCCTAAACTTGGTAGGTGTGGGTAAATGGTTTTCCAAAAGTAAAACAAGGTAGTTGGGTGGTAGGTACACCTACCACACATGGACCCCACATATTTGAATTCAAAATTCAAATATCTCTACAAACATTTGTTGCGGCTCGATTCCGTTTAATCCGATTAAACGAACTTCCGTCGTTAAATAATTAAATCTAATTTAATTAAATATCGATGCCTCACAAATATATTACGAACATCGTTTACGAATTAATTCTAAATTAATTCGTTCGTTCACATTAAAGTCCGACTTTAATTTCGTAATGAAATCCAATTCATATTAATATATCCGATATAATAATTTTAGCCTATTCGAATAAATTAAATAGAAAAATCAAATTTAACTATTAAATTTATTTTACCGATTAATTCCAAATTAATCGCGTTCTCTCTCTTTAGACGATATTTTATCCCAGATAAAATATCTCCGTAATTAATCCCAGATTAATTTTCTCTCTCATTGAATTAATCCCAGATTAATTAAAGTGCGAGTCATACATCATCGGTGAATCATTGGGAAGCGACCCATGAGATCCCTGGATATGTTGGCAGTAAATACGGTCGTCGGACTATCCGAACACGTAAGTACCAAGTACTACGTTTTACCGATTCACAAGACAAGGTTGGCTTCTAGCAAAGCACCATGCCTACCCAATGCTCCGGAAATATCCTTACATGAATGAATGATCTGTATCAGGCGTAGTATACATCGTATATTGCATATCGATCTAATATCGGATGGTCACGTGCTAGGCCTGGGGCTGGAGTTGTGTCTGCCCTATACGAAGCACATGTCGGATGTCTGGTAACTAGTCTCTATAATCGGATATACATGACCTAGTCATAATATCCCAATGGCCACGCAGCACTTAAGAGCACTAATACCGTATCCTACGTGACATCATCTCTACTATGACTGGAGTGATACTTCCGTCTTGACATCACACCCAATACTCTACGATTCTCAATATACCCAGTATTGGCGTACACAAAACCGGTTAAAGCCCTGGACGACCTCAACCAAAGTATATTGATTGTCGTAAGTATTAGCGGTGCAAGTCTCAGGTTAAGACCAAATACACATACCCTGATTTGGGAATCCCATAGACACACAGTCATACTGCCAATGGGATTCCGAGGGGGTCTATCCAGAGCGAAGTTGTTTCCCGTACCATCGGTGAAACACAACCTCCTATTACACTTGCATGAGTATCCAATACCCAAATATATGAGAACTATGCCGTTGTGCCCTCACAACGCGCACAAGTGAAATACTAGTCTTTTACGTATTTATCGATGTCCAATCTCGATAATACTCTGACTAGGGATATTTAATGATTTATCCTACATGGAATGATACTGTCTCATATCATTCTCCGTCCAGGAAAAAATCATAGGGACCTCTCATCATTTATACATCTAAGGTGATCTAATCACAAATGATAAGAGAGCAATCTCCTTTGTCACATAGTTAATTTGTACAACAACACCATGATATGTACAAATAGTGACGCTATGGGTCATAATTGTCCAACAATCTCCCACTTGGCCTAAAGCCAGTCACTCGAGTGTCTTACACCCGAACTATGTACGGTTGGCTTAAACTGCTGAGAAAAGGTTTTCGTCAGCGGATTTACATGATTATCGTCTGATGCGATTTATACGATCATTACATCACCATGATGTATGATCCGAACGAATCAGATGAATATCGAAGTATATAACTGGATCGTTGATGAGACCATTAATTCTTTAGCCTGTGCTGACGCCTAGCTCAGCCGCTAATAGAACTATATCTAATCTAATTAGATTTATTATCGACCCAAATGGCTTCTATTGCCTGCCTCAGCTGCAGCAATAATTGTATTTTTGTTTATATGGTAACAATCTTGCTTGGAAGATTTCCAGCTCATTGTTCCGGTATTCAAACTTTATAGTACCGTTTGCGACTTATAGTCGTCTTTATCGGTTTGGAAACTTGCTACAGCGATCCCAGTCACTTCAAGTTCTCATTTCCATAGACTAAGACAGCATCTTAGTCTCTGAGATACTAACGGATGTTCTTAACTTCAATCCAGTTACTATCACTCGGATTGGTCTGATTGTGACTCCATATGCTCAAAGCGTATGAGACACCAGGTCACGTACATTTTAAATGTACAATTTCTCAGAGAGTGTTAACAACTTTAAATCTATCCCAATAGATCTTTATTCCTAGAATAAAGGTTGTTACTCCTAAGAATTCTACGGAGAATTATCTCGAAAGCCAAGCTTTCACCGATTGTTTTATGGGAATATCATTTCCAAGAAATGACATATATTATCATTATTTTATTCAGGACATTCATTGTCAGTGCGCTCCCACTAACCTCCTTATATACACAAGAATATTTTCGTTTTGAATTAAATCATAAATCATTATGATCACATCAAAACGTCAGCTCCAAGAACCTTATGCTTGCTTCAATCCAAACATGGATCGAACAACCCGCAAACCTAGTTTGCTGGTTTAGGTACGACAAAATCGTCAGGATGTTATAAACATCCTCCAAAAGGTTTCCGTTTAAGGAAAGCGATTTTGATCTTTAACTAACACATTTCATAAATGTACAATTTCAGCAAGCATTATCCAAATGGATTTACGTGGCAACAGGTAAAAGGTTGAATCGTAATCAACACTGTTGATAACGATATCTTTTCGCTAAAAGCCTAGCTTTGTACGTTGGTATGTTGCCATCCATGTATGTCTTCCTTGAAGACTTTTAAGTACCAATAGGCACAATGCCTAACGGTACATCAACTAGTGTCTAAACATAGTTGGTATACATGGAATCCACTTCGGACTCATGGCACTTTGCCATAAAAGGGAGTCGATACCTTGTATCACTTCCTCAAACGTAGTCGGTTGGTCTACCTCAATAAGATTGACATCTTTGAGGTGAGATCAAAAACCCATACCCTAGGTTGTTTTCTGATTCTCTCCGATCTACGCGGTTCTTGTGTATTCGAAGATTAATGGTATAGTTTCATCCTTGATGAACTATCTGTGTTCCATTAAGGACTTCGTGCCTTGAACAGTATTACTCCGACTTTCATCGAGTTATACCATCCTCCCACTTACCACTGCATATCGGTATTCCTCTTAGGAAAACCGCATGGTGAGCAACAATAACATTGTTCTCTTGTGAGATGTACAAGTACTATACTTATGGTATCCCTAGGATGACCTATAATTGGCACTTATCCTATTTGGGTTTTAGTTTGGTATCATCCAAACATATGCCTAGCATACCCAAATCATCAGGAATGTGAAACCCTGTTTCTTTCCTGTTCATATTTAATATGAATCATGTCAAACAGATTTATATGGAACCTTATTCTAAATAAGTATTGCACTGTTAATGCATATCCGTTGAAGGAAATGGTAGCTCAGAGCGACTCATGATTAACCTTATCATGTCCAACAAAATTCGGTTTCTCCGTACGGACACACAGTCAAACTGACGTGTCTCGGGAGGAGTCCTCATTGAAAGAATACTATACTCTTTCATGTATGTTTGAAACTTACTGCTTAAGTATTTTCCATTACGGTCTTACCGCGATGGTTTAATACTTTAGACGATCTGTTTGTTCACTTCGTGTCGAAACTCTAAAAGTTATCGATTTGTGTTCTTCAAAAGAAACACATAACCATAACGTGATGCCACATCCGTTAAGGTCACGAAATATTCATATTCATATCTAGCATTGCTAGATATGGGCCCACACACTTCCGCTGCGAATAGGGCCAACAGATCGGTGGCATTAGCACTTTTACCAAGTAAATAGTGTTTTAGGCACTTTGCCCAATAAACTAGATTCGTAGACTTTATTTGAATAGAATCAAATTAGTCCTAGTACCCACTCTTCGAAAGTGCGGATATACGAGTCTTGTTTGATTGTGTCCCAGACAACAATGCCACAAATAAGTCTCTACTGATAAAATCAGTTTGAGCTATATATTTGTCATTTTATATGTTTGAGATTTTATATTCAAAATATAAATTATGTTACTCACATCTAATGTGTTTATCTTAATATCATTCTTTATATAATGAAACACTTTAGTGTTATAGAATATAAAGGTCTGTCCGCAACGGATTAAACACTGATATAAAGATAATGTTTCTAGTCAAACTAGTTACATTATAACAGTTCCTAATTAAGTATATACCCAAAAGGTAGTTCCTAAACTTAGGATTCTACGGTCGAACAGCGACTTTCGTCCCGTTTACGATTTGCAGATTAATCTCATCTTGAAGTCAGTATCCTGCTCACAGCAGATTTTGAACATCAATCCATATAATTTATGTACCACACTAAGTATTTTAAAATCCAATTTTAATACTAGTAATAGACATAATATTGACAAACATTCTTAAAGTCAGAGCCTTGCCCTTTCTTTAATTCCTTTGTGTCTGCCATATCCAAACGGCAGTCACTTTAGGATATGTCATTTATCTTCCCAGAAGATCATAATGATTTTTCCTTCGCCCTTTCAAATATTTCAGAAGCCTTTGGCCAAGCCTTGGGTTTCTAGAATATTGAAGTATGGTGCGCCTTGCGCCACTTACCTAATTGCAAAGTTTGACTTTATCTCCTCGAGAACAGTCTTTAACCCTCTAAGAGTTATTTATTGCAATTTTAATACTTCTTAAATCCGAACATAGATTTATGACAAGTATATCGAATTAAGCACTTAAGTTATCATCACATAAATCTTCCAAAGATTATGCTCTACTATTTGCTTAATTCTTGGCTTAGGCATAATAGGTTTTTTTATCAAATAAAGTAACTTATTATTTATTTCCAGGACCATCCTGAAATTATTCCCAATTTAAAATATAGTCGTTTAAATACATTTTCACCTAGGATTATGTTTTAAACACTAATATTTCATTTATCTTGATTCCTAATAGTCCAACTATTTAATCAACGATTTGTGGTACTATGTATTATATTGATTATTATAGTCCAACTATACAATCAATATATTTAAATCAATTAACCTCAATTACATTGATTACTATAATCCAATTATAAATCAACTGTAAATTGAAATTAATTAATTCAAATATATTGATTACTATAATCCAATTATATAATCAACTATAATACAGTCCAACTGCTTATTAAAACAACAATTTAAATATTAGTCCAACTAACATTTAATTTATATGACGAATAATTTGAATGAGCGCGTATGGCAGTAATTAATTAAACGATATTGCAAATTCAATTCTTGCATCCCACTATTTTTCGGCGAGCCTCTAACCCTCTGTCGAGTACTCGGGAAACCGTGTTTCCTAGTGGGCTAGGATCCCGTTAAATAACACACAATCTTGACTTTGGCCAACAAATTGTATGATATTTAACTAGGTAGATCTCAAAGATCAATTGGATCCAATCCAATTCCTAGATCCAGTAGGCGGATATCCAAATCCTAAACATATATCTTATATATGCCAATACATCCAATGTATTACCTAACCTTTTTCCTCTGAATCAACTAAGCCTTGGCTTTGGCACAACAAACCTAATGATCCCAGTCAAGCGCGACCCATTGACCATGGAAAGCTTCGTAATCAATGTCGATGGACAAGAAGTGGTCTTGACTTTGGCCAACAAACCACAACTTGGACAAGACACCAATATATAACAAAACTCTCGTGATTCAAACACATCTTCGACGGACAAAGGGCTTGACTTTGGCCAACAACCCAATGCCAGTCTCGGATCTTGAGTAAGAATCACTCAATGGAAGGAAAAACGCATGATATTTGATGAGGGTTTTTCGCGTGCAAATTGGCTACCAATTTATTATCTTTGTTTAGGTCTCATCATCATACACCCTTAAACATGCATTCTAAACACATAATAAAGCGCATATGAAAATAAATAATAATGATATGCGAATGGATACTTAACACATTGATCCTAGATCAAATCTCTCACTTTCTCTCTCAAACTAGCACTTGTATTATTTCTACCCGTTACACTATACTACTAAAGAAACCTCATTTACATTGAGGGGAATAAGTGAGAAAGAATACAAAGAGAATAAAGGTGATAAGGCTGGACACGCAGGTCCAATTTAATAAATCGAATTTATTACAACAATTTCCAAAATTGCCCCCACCCGACTAATATCCATCCGATATACATTATTCATTCATCACAACCATGTATTCACACAAACATGTTATCAATCAATCTAATCAAATTAATTAATCTGACAATTAGTTATCATCCAATGTTCAAACAACGATTTGATTTTGCGCGAGTCAAACTCGTTTTTGCGAATAAGTACTCAAAGTACGAATTCTCGAATTAAATTAAACTACAACATTAAATCCAATTTAATATGTATTTAATACTAATCCACTATTTAATTCCAAATTAAATATTACACTTTATTAATAGACCTTTTACGTCTTAAATTCCAAATTTAATCGTTACGGGTCTCAAAGCCCGATTAACGTCCAACGTCAATTTAATTCAAGTCCAATGGGCTTTAAATTAATTTCTTTAAGGCATGGGCTTCGGCAGCCAAAACCCAATCAAGGAGTAACCCCGTAAGCCAGAAATCAATTTCGGCCCATTAGGCCCAATTAAACTTTAAAGGTTCATTAAGTCGCAATTGGGCTTTATGGAAGCGATTTTGGGCCCAATTGGATCCAATCCAATTTGCCTAAATCCAACTTTGTACAACAAAGCCCAATAAGCCCATTTACAACTTTAAAGAACCAAATCCAATTTTAAGGCCCATATAATTAAATTACCAAATTCCAAATTTCCAATTTAATTACCAAAGTGTATTACATGATTAATCATCCAAATCAATATTTCTAAAACACAAATTTGTCCAATTAATCATGCTCATCATCATCATCACATGTCCAACACATTAATGAAAAATCAAACCCATTCACCATGCTCAAAGTCTCGGCCAAGGGATGCATTTTTGTCCAAATCCGAATTCAATCCAATCAAAACCAAATTAACATTAAATCATCATCCCGTATGATTTCCAATACATCCAATGTTCAAAATCAAAAAATCCAAGACTCAATTTAGGGCATTACATTCGGCCAAGGTAAGTATTGGGGATTTTTGTTCAACTCAAAATTCAATCCAATTAATTTCAAATTAACATCATCCTACATGATTCAACTCATCCAATAAATCAAAATAAAAAATTCCAAGAATTCCAAACACCCTATACATTCGGCCAAGCTCCAAGAATTGGGGAAAATTGATCCAATCATTATTTCATTAAATTGATCCAATCAATCCTTAATTAAACATGTTATAAGCATACTCAAACATTCAATTCATTCAAATCATGCTCAAAACAAGTTTACCCAAATTTTAACCCTAAAAGTTTCATGCTTGAACCTAGGCTCTTGATGCCATTGTTGGTTTCTATTTAGGTCCCAAGATCATAACAAGCATGAAAAACATGTGTGAATACATCAAAGGAGATAGCGGAATACTCACGATCGGTTGGTTGAGACGATTCGGCAACAAACAAAACGATTTTTGCCCTCCATTTTGGCGCCACTGCAGTGCAGATTTTTTTGCCCACTGTTTCAGTTTTGAGTCACCATTTTGAGCTTCGAATCTTCGTCGTTTGATTCCCGGCTCGTGGGTGGGTTTCCCTAACACCTTCGTATGCCTCTTAGAAGTGTACTAGCACTTGGATCTTGCCACAAAATCAAGTTTCCTCCTCTCTTGGACTGCCACGTTTTTGACAGTGTATGGCAGCCCATTGGGCGTTTTTGTGAGGGAGAAAGAGTGAAGAGAGATTTCTCTAGGGTTTCTAAAATATTCATCTAATGAATAATGATAGTTACCAAAGTGTAGAGAGATATTTTGTTTTTATACTTTAGGTAAAAACCATTTCACTTTTACCCTAAACTTGGTAGGTGTGGGTAAATGGTTTTCCAAAAGTAAAACAAGGTAGTTGGGTGGTAGGTACACCTACCACACATGGGCCCCACATATTTGAATTCAAAATTCAAATATCTCTACGAACATTTTCCGCGGCTCGGTTCCGTTTAATCCGATTAAACGAACTTCCGTCGTTAAATGATTAAATCTAATTTAATTAAATATCGATGCCTCGCAAATATATTACGAACGTCGTTTACGAATTAATTCTAAATTAATTCGTTCGTTCACATTAAAGTCCGACTTTAATTTCGTAATGAAATCCAATTCATATTAATATATCGATATATTAATTTTAGCCCATTCGAATAAATTAAATAGAAAAATCAAATTTAACTATTACATTTATTTTACCGATTAATTCCAAATTAATCGCGTTCTCTCTCTTTAGACGATATTTTATCCCAGATAAAATATCTCCGTAATTAATCCCAGATTAATTTTCTCTCTCATTGAATTAATCCCAGATTAATTAAAGTGCGAGTCATACATCATCGGTGAATCATTGAGAAGTGACCCATGAGATCCCCGGATATGTTGGCAGTAAATACGGTCGTCGGACTATCCGAACACGTAAGTACCAAGTACTACGTTTTACCGATTCACAAGACAAGGTTGTCTTCTAGCAAAGCACCATGCCTACCCAATGCTTCGGAAATATCCTTACAGGAATGAATGATCTGTATCAGGCGTAGTATACATCGTATAGTGCACATCGATCTAGTATCGGATGGTCACGTGCTAGGCCTGGGGCTGGAGTTGTGTCTGCCCCGTACGAAGCACATGTCGGATGTCTGGTAACTAGTCTCTATAATCAGATATACATGACCTAGTTATAATATCCCAATGGCCGCGCAACACTTAAGAGCACTAATACCGTATCCTACGTGACATCATCTCCACTATGACTGGAGTGATACTTCTGTCTTGACATCACACCCAATACTCTACGATTCTCAATATACCCAGTATTGGCATACACAGAACCGGTTAAAGCCCTGGACGACCTCAACCAAAGTATATTGATTGTCGTAAGTATTAGGGGTGCAAGTCTCAGGTTAAGACCAAATACACATACCCTGATTTCGGACTCCCATAGACACACAGTCATACTGCCAATGGGATTCCGAGGGGGTCTATCCAGAGCGAAGCTGTTTCCCGTACCATCGGTGAAACACAACCTCCTATTACACTTGCATGACTATCCAATACCCAAATATATGAGAACTATGCCGTTGTGCCCTCACAACGCGCACAAGTGCAATACTAGTCTTTTACGTTTTTATCGATGTCCAATCTCGATAATACTCTGACTAAGGATATTTAATGATTTATCCTACATGGAATGATACTGTCTCATATCATTCTCCGTCCAGGAACAAATCATAGGGACCTCTCATCATTTATACATCTAAGGTGATCTAATCACAAATGATAAGAGAGCAATCTCCTTTGTCACATAGTTAATTTGTACAACAACACCATGATATGTACAAATAGTGACGCTATGGGTCATAATTGTCCAACAGAAAAGACATGATGAGAAGTTAGTGCGCATACAACTTGAACCAGGGCAGAAGGTACTGTTAAACAAATCAAGGGTGAAATTCTTCCCATGGAAGCCAAAATCACGGTGGTCAGGTCCATTTGTGATCAGCAAAGTTTTACCAAATAGAGCCGTTGAGATACATGATCCTGACGCTAACAAAACTTTCAAGGTTAAAAACAAGCGTGTCAAACACTACTGGGGAGAATAATTTGAGAGACAAAAAGAAAGTGTTACACTTTCAGATCCAGCTTAACGTTCGAGAAGTCAAGTCTGGCTGACGACTTTAAACTTAGCGCTGGCAGGGAGGCAACCCATGCAATTTTTGTATATATTGTGATTTGGTGTGATTTAATTTTGTGTGTTTAGTTTTTGCAGATTAAGTCATTTTAAGATGGAAGAAGCTCTCACAAATCTTCACAAGCAATTTCCTTCTCTCCCTCAAAAATCTCTGATGAAAGTCTACAAAGCTCGCTTGGAACGGATGAGGTTATTGCCGATCTATGGTGTTCCCAATGACATTCGTGGGTAATTGAAGCACGAGTCCGATTGGCAGGTGAGTTTTCTGACTATTTTATTTCACATATGCCTGGTTTTGGAAGAAGCACCTATGCAAAGAAACGAAGAGCTAAGCAAATGGGTGTTTGTTACAAATGTGCACGTTGGAATTGCAATACTCGTTGTCGCTCTTTAGGAATTGTGTCTATTAATCGCGAAGACAAAATTAAATTCATTAGGGATGGCTTGAGTAAGGAGTCTTTAGATGATATATCTTCGACTCTTGAGACGCATCCCAGTGGATATGTTCACATAGACTTTCGCAGATTACATACACAATTTCAAAAAGAAAGACAACAATTAAGTCTTGGGAATCTGACTCAAAAAGACCATGTTTGCCAATTTATAAGAAAATTGGATGGGAAGCTTGTCCCTGACGCATAGACGTTAATCAAGCTGTAAATTCTTGTACACATTATATCTCTTTGTCTTTTCTAATAATTGTGATTTTTTTTGTTGTTTTCTTTTATTTCCTCCGACAGGATCCAGATCTTGTTGACTATCACGATCTATTTTACTATTTTGCTACCAATCGTCTTTTGGAAGATACTTATGCTATTTTTACTCACCTTTTTCAGGTATTATAAATTCAACTCATCATTGCACTTTTGAAGACATCCAGAGTAAAAAATGGAAGCCACTTCAAGAAGACGAGTTGAAAACATTTGTGTGTTTTGCGGTAGTACTGTTGGTACTAAACCACAATACATAGAAGCAGCACATGAATTGGGTCGAGTCTTAGCTGCAAGGAATATGCACTTAATATATGGCGGAGGTAATCTCGGACTTATGGGGATCGTTTCAAAGGCCGTACAGGAAGGAGGTAGTCACGTTTTGGGAATCATCCCAAAACCCTTGGCAGAGGCAAATCTTATTGAACCATCAAACGGAGAGGAATTAATCGTGCCAGGTATGTCTGAACGACTGGTAGAAATGATTAACCGTGCTGATGCTTTTATTGCTTTGCCAGGTGGCTTGGGCACATTGGAGGAAATTTTTATTGTACTATCTTGGGCGAACCTGAACATACACCAGAAACCAATTGGGCTGCTCAACGTTGATGGATTTTATGATTTTCTTTGTGTGTTTCTTGATGATGCTCGGAGAAATTGGTTCGTATCGAAACCTTTAAAAGAACTCCTCTTTACTGCCAGAACTGCTCCAGATCTAATAGATCAACTCATAACCTATGAACCACGAGTTGACCCTATCCTTTCAAAGATAAATTGGTCCGAGGACGATTGTGGTAAGAGACATAGGATTAATCTGGATCTTAACCTTTAATTTCTTATAGATTTTCAGCTAACCAGGTACGACCTTCTAAACTATTCTTCTACTTTTTAAGACATTGGGGACAATGTCTCATTTAAGTTTGGGGGAGGGAATTAGTTGATTAGTACCTTGTTTTTAGTTTGTATGTTGTTTTTATTTTTAGTCTAAAATTTTTCGAAAAAATACAAAAAAATTGAAAATTTTTTCAAAAATTACAAAAATATTTTGTATTTTTTGTGTTTTTGTTTTGACTAAAAAGGTGAAATTGGTAAGAGATAGCCGAGTAAGGAGTTTCCACTCCTGAGACGTATCTCAAACCTATTTCGAAAAAAGTTAATTTTTGTTTATTTCCTTTTAAATTATTTAATTTGTGAATTCTCCATAAAATTGACTAAAATGAATCTTCATATGCTCAGTTGGCAGGTATTATCAACATACATAGTAACATACAGACATGAGCTAAAATTGAAAAGTCTTTAATATTCAGTGCTCTAGTTTAATTGGAGGAAACATCTCAAAAAGCAATGGGGTAAAAAAAAAAAAAAAAAACGTCCGAGATCTGAGTTATTAAGTCTGTAAGGGTGTTTCAACACCTAGTGCCCTAAAACCAACTGGTTTGGGAGTCACTGGCCCAAAGCTCGCTACATGGATCAAAGATGCTGTAAAAATATATATATCTGAAGTCTGAGTAATTAAGTCCGTATGGGTGTCTTAACACCTGCTGCCCTAAAGCCAACTGGTTTGGGAGCCACCGACCTAACACTCGTTACATAGATGGAAGATATTGTATATAAATAAAAAAAAATAGAAAAATCAAAGAAAAAAATCAGAAAAATGAGAAAAACATTATTCCATTGCTACAAAAAGGTGTGAAATCTGATAGAACTTTAGGACAAAATATTATTCTCTTATCAACTGCACTTATGACTGCTGTGGGCAAAAATGAGTTGTTTAATATTTTGTTGGCTGTGTATATGAAGAATGGTAAAAATAATCGGAGAATTTACTTATTCGGTAATTTAGAAAGAAACAAAACAACTAGTAATTTGTAGTAGAAGTTTCACCTGATTAGTCAATAATTTCTTTATTCTCTTTTCGCTTGTCTTTTTGCTTTTGTGTGCATTAGTTTCACTACCTTTTTACTTTTGTAAAATGTTTGTGGGTATCATTGCTGTAAACCCTCACGAGACTACACTCGTCCATTAGGGACACCTAGGGGTTTAAAGGCTTGTTGCATACGCTAAATGCAACCGTGATCCCTACGAAAGTGGCTTAGTTAAATTTTAAAGATGTTTATGTTATTTTATTCTATGTTTTGCTCGAGGACTAGCAAAATGTTAGGTTTGGGGGTGTGATGAGTGGTAAATCTATCACTATTACCAACTCATTTATCCTAATATTTTGTATAGTTTCTTGAGTCTTGTGAATATTTTGATATGTTTTGTGTTATTTTGTAGATAAATAAAGTTTCACGACATTGTGGAGGTGATTTGGGCCAAAACAGTGAAAATCGGCAAAAAAGGCATTTTTGTAATTTCCCGCGTCGCGATGCCAGGACCTTCAGCGTCGCGACGCCTAACCTGCGCCGAACAGTGCTAACGTGTGTCGGGTCAACATGTCAGAATTTGAGAAGTTTGACTTTTCTAACGTGCGCCGTGACACGTGTCACCATCACAACCGATCTGCTAACATGCGCCATGGCACGTGTCATCATTCTACGGTGCCGACACTCACAATTCCCACGTGTGCCACGTGTCATCCTATGTCATCGCCACATCATCAGACAACGAGTCAACCTTTGCCATGTGTCATCCTATGTCATCACCACGTCAGCAGGTCAACCGAGTCAACACGCCACGTCATCATCAGCCAATCACGAAGTGACATGTGTCGCAATCTTATGGTGCCGACAGTCGTCATCGCCACGTCAGCTTCATCATTGAGCTCTTAGCCGCCTCGCCACGTGTCGCCTTATCTTCTTATCTGAATCACCACGTGTCAAGCCGTCATTGTGCCATGATTCACTGTTCCAGAGTCGTGACGCTGAACCCTTTAGCGTCGCGACGCTGGACCCCTATCCGCGCCTATAAATTGAGCTCGAGATTTCAGAATTTTTTTTTACCTTCCTCTCCCATTTCTTTGATGTAAATATGGAGTTATTCCCTCTCTAAATTTCTTTTAATTTAGTTTTGTAATTTTTAATTTACTTTTGAATAGTAATAGTAATTTTTTTTACCTTTTACTTTTTATAGTTTTTACTATTCAATCATGAGGAGGTAACTTCCCTATGCTAGGGTGAAAGGTAATTCTTTTATTATTGCTATTTAGATTAATCTCCCTTAAAAATAATATATTTACTATTTAAAATTTGACTTAATCAGGATACCGCCAGATTGGTCGGTTGGTAATAAAACTCCTTTTCCGCCTTTATGGCTGGTTTATTTTGGTTCCACCTTTATGGCTGGTTCACTTTGGTTCCGCCTTTATGGTTGGTTTACTTTGGTTCCGCCTTTATGGCTGGTTGGACTTAAATTGACTTAATCAGGTTACCGCCTATATGGCTGGTTGGTAATAATCACAAGTTTATATATTATTTTACTGGGAGATATCTAAATAAGTAGTAGTAGAAATAATTCCTTTTACCTTAGCATTTTATTTTATTTTACTTTTAAGCTTTTACTTTACTGCAATTACTTTTCAGCACTGTTACTTTATGGTTTTTACTTTTAAGTTTTTACTAGCCCTAGTTATGTGTCATAACTAAGTTAGTTATCTAGGGTTGTGATGAAATCCAATATCACCGGTTTATAAGGGTTAGATTATAATTTGGGTAATATAAGATTTATTTATTGAGTCTTAATCTTAATGCTCTTTAATTAACTGGCCATTAATTAAATTGATTAGGTAAACTTAAAATGAACTAGACATGGGGATTTTAAGTTTAAGACCTTAGACTCAATAGCCCACGATCTTCATTGAGGATAGATAACCCTTTAATAGATTTCCTTACAGGATAGGAATATACCTGTCGGGCGGGGGTAGCCATAATTGGAACTTAATCTTAATGAATCTAGGCAATTTGGTTGACATAGACATATGGTTCAATTGGATTATACTAGGTATTTGTAATTGACCATCGGAAGAGGCTTTTACATAAATTAGTGTTCCAGGTTAATAAATCAATATATTACCCAATTATAAGATAATCACTTCATCTTTAATTAATATTGGAATAAATCACAACCCTAGATAGTTTTTAATATTGAATTTTCTTAAAATCTACTTTCGAACAATTTTATTTACTTGTCTTTAAATTTAGAATCGTCGCCATTTCAAATCAATTAAACAACCTGTTAGATACTAGTAATCATTTAACCTCATAAAATTAATAGTTTAGATATTAAGTCCTCGTGGGATCGATACTTTTTATACTACTTGAACGATACGTACGCTTGCGTTATACGTGTGTGTTTACGCCGGTCAGTCACTAGAGGGTATGAGTCCACCAGATTGAGTTACAGTTCAGTCAGAGTCCTGTAAAGTCATGCATTTTTCATATTGTATTGTAAAGTATTTATATGTAATATGTTTAAGTTTTATTGTCAGTGTTGTATTATAAATAAGTGTTAAATACATGACATGATACAAATAGTGCTTACATGTTTAAAATGAGTTAGGCAACGGTCCCATGTTTGAGCTATAATAGAGATGTATACAGTCAGTAAGTTAGAGGCTCAGGGGAATAGTACAGCCTATTCCCTGCCGGTAGCATCTCTCGGATTGGGGATGTTACAATAAACCTTAACTTGTAGCTCATTCTCTTCATATATGAGAAACTTATCTTTAATACACATAAGATATTTCATGATATATTTCACGATTTTCCAAAATTCATTATCGGGATCAGATTGATATCGACTAGTCGCACTGATGCCCAAACTGATGTCAGATCTCGTACATAGTATATCATACATAATGCTTCCAATATAAGAATCATATGATAAATTAGACATTATAACTCTCTCTTCCTCTATTCGAGGAATAATTTTCTTCGAAAGTTGTATGCCGTATCGAAAAGGTACATTTAGTGCCTTGCAGGTGGTAAAACTGTACCTTTCTAATATTTTATCTATGTTGTGGATTGCGACAACCCTATAAGCTTCCTACCTCTATCCCGGTAGAGCTTTATACCAGTATATAGGAAGCTTCACCCATGTTTTTCATGGAGACGTTCTTGCAAATGTTGGCTTTCACACTTTGCATCAATCATATATCATTCCCAATGATAAGGATATCATTTACATATAACACAAGGAATGCTATCATGCTCCCACTAACTTTCTTATAAACACACGGTTCTTCCTCATTTTTTTATGAATCCAGATAATCTAATTATCTCATCAAAATGACGATTCCAACTTTGGGATGCTTATTTAAGTCCATTAGTTGGCTTATTGAGCTTACAAACCAAGTTTGAAGTCTCACTGGATATTAAACCATCTTGTTGTTCTATATAGATATCCTTATCGAGGAATCCATTTAGGAACACGATTTTCACATCCATATGTCATATCTCATAATCGTGATACATAGCAATGGCTAAAAGAATCCTAATGGATTTTAGAATGGCTACTGGTGAAAAACTTTCCTCACATTCAATCCCAAGACGTTGAGTATAACCTTTCGCTACCAGTTGGGCCTTAAGGTTTCCACCTTTCCATCGAGCCCTCCTTCATTTTATTGTCCCATTTACAACCAATAGGTTAATTCCTTTAGAAATTTCAACCAAGTCTTAAACTTGATTTTCATGCATAGAATCCATCTCGGACTTCATGGCTTTCTACCATTTTCCTAATATCGCCAGTTTATAAGTAGTCGGATCCGTTTCCTCCAAAAGGAGAACATAAAGTCTCACTTTAGATGTTAAAAATAGTCTCTTAGGAGGCCTTGATATTCTATTCAACTCACGTAGAACCTGTATAGTAGATCCTTCAAATAATTGGATCTCTGGTTCCATCTTAGGTTTCTTAATGTTTGGATCTAACTTATCGAGATCAATCTTTCTATAATTCCCACTTTCTCTCAAAAATTCCTTTTCAAGAAAAGCGGCAAAATGAGCAACAAATACATTTCGTTGCTCAGAATTATAGAATTGATATCCCAAATAATTTTTAGGATATCTAATGAGCCTATATTTATACCCACTGGGTGCGAGTTTATCCCGTTGCACGACTCTAACATACGCGGGACAACCCCAAATATTAAAATATCTAAGATTTGGATTTCTACCGTACCATATCTGATATTGGGTTTTAGAAACAGCTTTTGATGGAAATCTGTTGAGTATGTGGGAAGTAGTAAGTAAAGCGTAATCCAAAAGGTAATATAGAAGATATGTATAGCTCATCGTAGATTGCACCATATCCAATAAAGTATGATTTCTCCACTCAGACACACCATTATGTTGAGGAGTTCCTGGTGGGATATATTAGACGAGAATCCAATTCTCTCTTAAATAACTTATGAATTTATCGCTCATAAATACACCACCTCGATCTGATCTAAAGCACTTGATGAATTTAACAGTTTGTTTTTCTACTTCGTTTCAGAATATTTTAAACTTTTCAAATGTTTTTGATTTATGTTTCATCAAATAGACATATCCATATCTTGACTTATGATCCGTGAAAGTCACGGAGTATGTTGAACCATCATGAGCAACATAATTTAATGGACCACATACATCATTGTGTACTGGTTACAATAAATCTTTAGCACGGTGTCCAACACCAAGAAATGGAGCCTTTCTCATTTTCCCTTCGATACATGACTCAGAAATCGGATAAGGATCAAATGTAAGATCTTCAATCAAACCATCTTTAACCAATTTTGATAGATGTATAACACATATGTGGCCTAATCTCATATGTCATAATTCAGTATTATTTAATTCAGATCTTTTACTTGTATTTTCCTTTTTATTAAAGACATCTTGATATGTTTCCAAAACATAATGACAGTTAGATAAAGAACATTCACATATCAAATAGTTATCTTTATCATATAAACATAAAAACACTATCTTTAATGTTTATTTTATATCTCTCTTTATCCAATATCGATAATGATATTATCTATCGGGTAAGAGGGACTACATAATAACAGTCATGTAAAATTAATTTACATCTATAAGAGAGATCTAGAACAACTGTTCCTAGGCCTTGACATCCAATGTCTCGCCATTTCCAACTCTAAGTTGGATCTCCCATTTGTTTAGCCTTCTTTTAACTATAATGGCTTGCATGGAATTGTAAATATGGGTAGGACTACCGGTTTCTAACACCCAAGTACTATTTGCATCTACGGCTAATGAGATGTCAATAATAGGAAAAATATAAAACGTATCTGGAGGTCCTGCTTTTCCTTTCAGCTATGGAAAATCACGTTTCGAATGTCCAGACTTCTGGCAATGTAGATATGTATCACGATCTACACGTTGTCTTGTAGTTTATTTCTTGGAGTCTTTCATCTTATTTCCCATTTTAATCTTCTTAGACTTCGTGGAAATCTTTGATGAACTTTCTCCACCATGGAGGTACAAAGTGGGATTCCCTTTCTTCAAATCATGTTCCGTCGAGCGTAATATGTTGTAAAGATTTTCATATATGGCTTGCATCGAATGCATCACAACGCCAGCATATGTACCAGGTAAATAAGACAAAATCATATTTCAGCCTAGTCTTTCATCTATCATAATGTCCTTCAGAAGTATTATGAATCCAAGACAAAACGGATGTTCATTTCATACTCTAAGTAGTTCTCGACTCCTTTTAATTTATTGTAATCCAAAAACCGCACTAATAGATTTGCGTCAGCCTTCTATAAGGAAACAATTAAACATTAGCAATACATTTTCATTTCAATATAACAACACTAATACGATTATGGATTTTAAATCTATTAGTTCCCTCTCATTACTTTATGTAATTTCATAATCTTCCTTTGACTATCAAAATTTCATAGCAGGAAGTGGATCCCATGACAGTTACTCCAGCCTCATAATAATGACGATTTTGGCCTTCATAAACTCATTAGATAGACCTCAAAGGTCAATCACATCCATGTGACTCCTAAGTTTGGTCTTGAATTATTTCTTATCCTCACAATAATGACGGTATACGACTAAGTCGTGTTCAATGTGTATACTTGTCAATGTGTACGAATGAGCTTCGTAAGTATACCGTCACAAAAATGATGGTATTAGGTGACTACATCAACTCATCATGTTACATCTAATGTTTTACCGGAGCGACCTAAGTTCCGACCACTTATACCCTCACAATAATGACGGTATTGGACATAAGTAATAAAAATGCATTCATCTCCGTATTGAAAAGACGGACCATCCAGTAATACTCCAACATTATTAATACTATTAATTAAAATAAAGTAATCACCTTATCACATAAGATTTATGACAATCAAGTCATTAACATGCTTGGGTCAAAATAAAAATTTTAATTTAAAACATACAATGCATATCCAATATGACTTATGCATAATTAAATTAAAATTACAGAGGCATAGAATCAAATACATGTCAAACATGCAACATGTGTTGTGTGGTTAAGACCTACTCTGATACCGTTCTGTTGGGGCGGTTGTGGGACCCCTAAGGTCAGATCGGTACCCAATGAAGCATAAGTGAGTCTAACACATGGATATCAAGCATGAGTATATTTTTAAATAATTTAATGGAATACTATATTTCATTACGAGTGTGTAGGAAAAAATCGAAGCAGAATCGGAGTCCGGAAACTCAAAAATAGGAGAAAATAAATACTACATTGCGCACGTGCACTGTGCGCAACATTATTTTTAATTTTGTTTAATTCTTATGATTTCATTGTTTCCATCAGCTCTCATTCTAGAGGGATGATGGAAATAAGGTATTTTACCCTAACTGCTACCAACATTCCCTAAACACTTTCAAACATCCAAAATTAATTTTTAACATCAAAACTAACATCAACACACGTTAATGAATAAAATCATGTTTTTCAAAATATCTAATATTTTTACAAATATATAAATTTATTCTAAATACGCACATGCGTAAATTTTGAATCCAAAACACAAACCAAATTAGAATCCCACAGTAAAGTGACTCATTGATAATTCTAGGTCACTCAAAGGTGGTCAAAGGATTCTAGAATGGTAGGCAAAGCTCCAAGCTATCATCTAGAGTTCCAAACTCTAATTTTGTGTTTATGTCCAATATAAACATTTTGACATAATCACAAGCTTATTGTGTTTATGCTTCCAAAACATCCATACACAATTCATTAGCCTAATTTCAATACCAAGCTATGTTATTATGTATGCAATACATAATACATCATTATATGTTTCATTAATGGAAATTACTCACTAATGAAAACATAACTTTAGGGAAGATGAAACTTACCTAGTAAGCTTGATTCAAAGATCCAATATTCTTCTCCTTGTTGAAATGTTGTAGAGAACTTCCAAAGTTAGCAAGCTAAACTCTATGATCCAATCTTGATTCCAATGCTAGCAAACTTGATTCCAAGATCCAATCTTGATTTCTCCTTGTTGAAATATTTTAGAGAACTTTCAAAGCTTCTCTAAACACTTCTTTTACTTATACTAATATTTCTAAATCTTGCTTGTTTTAGCTTGCACAAGCTTAACTTTCTTAAGCTAAAGCTTAATTAAAAACTTGCTCAAGCTTGCCTTTTATAGTAAAACTTATGCAATTTTTATTTAATAAAAGTCTTAATCAAATTTTAGGTGGGCTTAATCCAATTTGTCCAAATATGTATAATTAGGTGTGACTAATCACTTTTCTCTACCATTTTGATTTAATCCAATTAAATCAATAGAAAGTTTAATTAATGGATTAATTAAATGTCTACCAATTTGATTTAATCCAATTAAATCAAGTAAAATACACCTATTATTACATATTTAATGTCATCCAATAACACTTAAATATTTTAATTGATAATTATAATATCAAATATTATTTAATATAAAAAATTATTCGTTACCCAAGTGCTTAACGAGTACACTTCATATTGTAGGACTCTCTAAATTCAGACACGTTTGTCATATAAGTTTAGCTTATATGTACGCAATTCGGCCACCTCTGAATTTTCAAAGAACGCGAACGACCTTTCTGAACTATACAAGTCGAGATCATCACATATGTTCAACAATCCCTTTGTCGTAGGATATCCGAGTTGTGCTTCGGAAACATAGATTACACCGTCAATTTTTTGAGGGGCACATCTCATGTCGACAGGTCAACGATTCCTTAAAAATAATTAAAATACCATTTCTGATATATGTGATTCACCCTAGGTGATTGGCTTTGGCCAAAATCTTAAGAATCATGGTATACTCACATGTATATCTAAACCCATTATGGTACAAATACGGGCTGACGAATACTATCTTGATACGAACTTGATTAACGAGTGCATCGGTTCAAACCTAACGAACATCTAACGGTCAGACCATGAAATATCTATGATATATACAACATTAAATTATAGAGGATCACACATAAAATCAATGATATCATATAGTCAAATGATCACATATGCTACTAGACTCTAGGAGATACCTATTGACGGTGATGTGTACTTACAACTATTAGAAATCACATGTGAGTCATTCAGTATTCGCTCCAACGAATACCCACATGTCTATACAAGCTTCATTTTCTCATGGTACATCGAGTTAAACCATTGGAACTTTGATTCCAATATACGACATATGCTAGTCTTTTAGGTTATAGGAACTCGACCGTATTCCAAAATCCAACAATTTAAGAATAGATTATAATAGTAATACTATCCCAATGTCGGACCACCCAATGTCCAGTATCACTATATGACTATTCTAAGGTCGATGTAATTCTCAGTATATTTATATATCAATCTAATATACATAATGACATTACCATTAATAAGGTTTGAAATGAAAATGTAGTTATTTTATTAATGAATAATAAAATATAATGTATAATATATTTTTCGGATTGGACCAACTCCAACAATATCCTCTCAACTCCATAGCAAGCCACCTTTGAAGGGTTTCTCTAACAAGACATTCTTGCATATCATGATGTCCTTGGCATATATAACATCTTACATTGCCCAAACCTATTCGTTGACCATTATTGGTTACATCATTTTGTTGTCTAAAATGAGCCTTGTATATTTCATACAATTCTTACAATCTTTTAAGATACGGGCATTTCGTACCATCATGATTATCTGTTGGACAATTATAACCCATATCATCACTATTTGTACAGAACATGGCGTTGTTGTACAAATTAACTATGTGACAAAGGAAATTGCTCATTTATCATTTGTAATTGGATTACCTAGATATATAAATGATAAAAGTCCATATGATAAGTACCGGATTAATAAGATATGAGACAATATTAATCCATTAAGATTTAATCATTAAATATCCCAGTCGTAGTATTATCGAGACTGGACATCGATAATACGGAATAAGCTAGTATTGCACTTGTGCGCATTATAGAGGCATAACGACATAGTTCTCATATATTTGGGTATTGGATACTCATGCAAGTGTAATATGAGGTTCTGTTTACCGATGGTACGGAAACAACTTTGTTCTGGATAGACCCCTCGGAATCCCATTGGTAGTATGCTTATGTGTTTATGGGAATCTGAATCAGGGTAGGTGTATTTGGTTTTAACCTGAGACTTACTTCGCTAATACTTGCAACAATCAGTATACTTTGGTTTTGGTCGTCCGGGGCTTAAACAGGTTTTGTGTACGCCTCTTCTGGGTATACTGAGAATCGTAATGTATTGGATGTGATGTCAAGATGGAAGTATCACTTCAGTCATATGGAGATGATGATCACGCATGATACGGAACTAGTACTCTTTAGTACTGCAGTCATTGGGATAATATGACTAAGTCATGATTATCCGATTATAGAGATTAGTTACCAGAGATCCGATATATGCTTCGTACGGGGAAGACACAATTCCAGCCCTAGGCCTAGCATGTGATATCGATACTGGATCGTTATACGCAATACTACGTATACTACGCCTGACAAAGATTGCATATTCCTTTACATAAGATTTCTGGAGAATTGGGTAGGCACGGTGCTTTGCTAGAAGAAAACTATGTCTTATAAATCGGTAAGAACGTGGTACCGGGTACGCACGTATTCAGATAGTCCGATGACCGTATTTACTGCCAACATATCCAGGGATCTCTTGGGTCGCTTCTCGAAGATTCCCCGATATGATTTGACTCGAACAAGAATTAATCTGGGATTAATTATGAGAGAGAAAATTAATCTGGGATTAATTACAGAAAGAATTAATCTGGGATTAATTGCGTCGAGAATTTATCTGGGATTAAATTCGTCGAGAGGAGAGAACGCGATTAATTTAGAATTAATCGGTAAAGTAAATTTAATAGTGAAATTAGATTTTACTATTTAATTTATTTAAATTGGGCTAAAATAATATATTAGATATATTAAATGAAATTAGATTTCAAAGCGGAATTAAAATTAGATTTTAATTTAAGCGAACGAATTATTTTAGAATTAATTCGTAAGCGACTTGCGTAATAATTTTGCAAGACATTATTATTTAATTAAATTAGATTTAATTACTTCGCGACGGAAAATTCTTTTAATCAGATTAAACGTAACCGAGCCCGAAATGTGTTGTCTAATCCCACTTGAATTTTGAATTTAATTGGGTGGGACCCACCACCCACATCACTTGTCAAAGGTGATGGTGGTAGTTGACATAAAGTAAATGGTTTTTTACAAAACCACTTGCCTTTAACCAATATGGTTTTTGAAACCATATATAACACACACTTGTTTTGGAAACCATGACTATTCATTCTCTCCCTCTTTTTCTCTCCCATTGCCGAACACTCCCCTTCTTATTCTTGAATTTATGTTTCAAAAATTCAAGCTTGCTAGCACATTTAGAGTCAAAAGATTGTGATACGGAAACTCACCTGAGAGTATGGAACTCGATTTCAAGCTTCGAAGCTTCCAACACATCCAACAAAGAAGGAATTTTTGAAATCTCCTCAACCAATCAATGTGAGTATTCTGCAACTCTCTTGATAATTCACACACGAATCACTCTTAGACGATCTTGGAATGTTTTAGGAACACTTAGAATGGTATCAGAGCGATCTAAGTTTGATTTGGAATTCTAGGGTTTGTAAACTTTAATTTGGGATTTTTATGTTTGGAGCATGATTTGCCTAAATTGGTTGTTTGGTTATGTTGGTATGACGTTGAATTGGATTTGTGGATCCTTGATTTTGTGAAAAATTGATAGGATTAATTTTCCCCAAAATATACCCCTTGGCCGAATACATGAACCCTAGGTGTATCATGGTGATTTTTGATTTGAGACCATTGGATGTGTTTAAAAGCATGAACTAAATTGATTGTTGATTTAATTTGATTGAAATCAAATTGATTGAAATTTTATGCCATATTACCGTGAATACCATATGCATGTTATAAGATTGATTTTGCTTCAATTCGTGTTGGACATGAATTGAAAACGAAGAGCATGATTAATTGAATTAATTAGTGTTTTGGAAGCATTAGATTAATTAATTAATTATGGTAATTAAACTTGAATTGAATTAATTTGTAATTTGGAATAATGAGTTAATTTAATTTCTTATATTTGGGCTTAATGGGCATGGTTGGGCCAAGTTTGGTTTTGGATAATTGGTTTGATCCAATTGGGCCTAAAACTATTTCTATAAAGTCCAAATATGATAATTGGGCCTTTAAAATTTTAATTGGGCCTAATGGGCCTAAATTGATTTATGGCATAGGTTGATTCCTAATTGGGCCTTGGCATCTTAGGATTAACCTATAATTGCCAAAGCCCATGCCTTGAGAATTAATTGAAAGCCCATTGGACTTTAATTGAATAGTATTGGATACTAATTAGGCCTTTGAGACCCGTTAAGATTGGATTTGGAATCCAAGTCTAAAAGGCACTATTGAAAGTGTAATTATTTAATTTGGAATTAAATATGAATTAGTATTGAATATAATTTAAAATGGATTTTTCGATATAATTCAAGAATACGTACTTTGAGTATTTATTCTTAAACAAGTTGAACTCGAGCAAATCAAATCGTTGTTTGAACATTGGATGGTCATTAATTCAAAGGTTAATTAATTGGATTAGATTGATTGAATAACATGCTTTGTGTGAATACTTGGAAGTATGAATGGATAATGTATATCGGATGGATATTAGTAGGGTGAGGGCAATTTTGGAAATTTTTGTAATAAATTTAGAATTTATTAAATTGGACCAGCGTGTCCAGTCTATTACCTCTTTTTTCTTTGTATTTATCTTCTCACCAATTCCCTTCAATGTAAATGAGGTTTCTTTAGAAGTATTATGTAATTGGGTAGAAGTATGAATAGTGCTAGCGGGAGAGAGGAAATAGAGAGATTTGTTCTAGGAACAAAGTTTGTTATATATCTATCCGAATATCATTATTATTTTATTCGCGCCTTATTATGCTTTTAGAATGCATGCTTAAGGGTGTATGATGAGACATAATCAAAGATAATAAATTGGTTGCCAATTTACGCGAAAAACCCTCATTTCATATTAAGCTTTTTTCCTTCCATTGAGTGATTCTCTCTCAAGATCCAAGATTGGCATTGGTTTGTTGGCCAAAGTCAAGACCTTTGTCCATCGCGGATGTGTTTGAATAATGAAAGCTTTGTTCCATATCATACGCCTTGGGCAAGTTGTGATTTGTTAGCCAAAGTCAAGGTCACTTCTTGTTCATCGGCCTCGATTACGAAGCTTTCCCACTATCAATGTGACACGCTTAACTGGTTTCATTAAGCTTGTTGAGCTAAAGCAAAGGCTTAGTTGATTCAGAGGAAAAAGGTTAGGCAATATATTGGATATATGTTTCGGACTTGGAGGTCCACCTACTGGATCTAGGAATTGGATGGGATCCAATTGATCTTAGAGATCTACCTAGTTAAGTTTCATACAATTTGTTGGCTAAAGTCAAGGTTGTGTGTTATTTAACGGGATCCTAGCCCACTAGGAAACTAGGTTTCCCAAGTACTCCACAAAGGGTTAGAGGCTCACCGAAAAATAGTGGGAGGCAAGTATTAAATTTGCAATTTCATTTAGATACTTGCCAATACGCGCTCATTTCATTTTTCGTCATTAATTATTTATATATATATTAGTTGGACTAATATTCAATTGTTGTTTTAATTAAATAGTTGGACTGTATTCAAACTACTTCATTTATAGTTGATTATATAATTAGATTATAGTAATCAATATATTTGAATTTAACCAATCAAATAGTAGTTGATTATATAGTTAGACTATAGAAATCATTATATTCGATTGTACCCGAAATCGTTGATTGGATAGTTGGACTATTGGAATCAAGATAACTGAAAGATTAGCGTTTAAAACATAATTCTGGGTGAAAATGTCATTAAGTGGCTTCAATTTTCAAATTAGGAATAGAACCTCAAGATAGTCCTAGGAGCCGAGAAGTTACTTTATTTGATAGAGTGACATCTCGGGCCTGAGCCCGGAGTTGAGCAAATAGTAGAGCATAAGCTTTGGAAGACTCACCGTGATGATAACTTTAGTGCTCAATCCGTTATGCTTGCCGCAAAGACTCCTTAATTTCTTCGTCAGAACTAAGGATTATATCCTTAAACCATGATGTTGAAATTGAAGGTTCTTCATAGATCTATTCTTAGATCTTGAAAGTACTAATTGCAATAGAAAACTCTTGGAGAGTTAATGGCTATGCTCAAGGAGACAGAGCCAAAGCTTGCAAAAGGGCAAGAAGCGCAAGGCGCATCTTATTTCGACATCCCAGAAGTCCAAGGCTTGGCCGAAGGCTTCTGGGGTCATGAAAAGGGGCAAAGGCAAAATCGTCACAGTCTTTTGGGAAGACAAAGGACATATCCCAAGATATCTGCCTAAACTGTGTCAAACGGGGTCACTGGAAGCGTGACTGCCGTATGGACAAGGCAGACATAAAGGAAGTGAAGACGGGCAAGGCTCCGGCTTCAGGTATGTTTGTTATAAACATGTCCACTACTGGTTTTAAAATTGGATTTTAGATACTGGATGTGGAACATACACATGTACTGATGTGCGGGATCTGCTGATTAGCAGGAGACTGACTTCAGTTGATATCGATCTATGAGTTGGAAACGGGACGTGAGTCGCTGTTTTGGCCGCAGAAACCTAAGTTTTGGGACTGCCATTTGGGCATGTACTTAAATTAGGAAACTGTTATAATGTATCTAGTTTGACTAGGAACATTATCTCTGTATCGAGTTTAACCCGTTGCGGGTATACCTTTATATTCAAGAACACTAAGTGTTTTATTTATAAAGATGATATTGAGATAAGCACATTAGATGTGAATAACAATATTTATATTTAGAATATAAATTAATCTCAAACATATAACATGACAAACAAAAGCTCAAACTGAATTAATCATAAGAGACTTATTTGTGGCATTGTTGTTTGGGACACATTAACAAGACACGTATATCCACACTTTCAAAGAGTGGGTACTAGGGTAGATTTGATTCTAATTCAAATAATGTCTACGAATCTAGTTTATTAGGCAAAGTGCCTAAAACAAATTTTACTTGGTAAAAGTACAAGTGTCACCGATCTGTTAGCCCTCGTTCATAGTGACGTAAGTGGGCCCATCTCTAGCCAGGCTAGAGGTGGATATGAATATTTCGTAACCTTTACGGATGCGGCATCGCGTTACAGTTATGTGTATCTTATGAGACACAAGTCAGAAACTTTTGAGTAATTCAAAGAGTTTCGACACGAAGTAAGAAAGAAGACCGGTAAAAGTATTAAAAACATTACAGTCGGACCATAGTGTAAAATACTTAAACATATAAGTTTCAAGATTACTTGAAAGAGTATAGTATTCTTTCACAGTGGACTCCTCTCGGAACACCTTAATTTGACGATGTGTCCGAACAGAGAAATAGAAATTTGTTGGACATAATAAGGTTAATGATGAGTCGCTCTGAGCTACCAATTTCCTTATGAGGATACACATTGAACAGTGCAATACTTATTTTGAATAAGGTTCCATGAAAATCTGTTAGACAGACTTCATATTAGATATGAACAGGAAAGAAACTGGGTTTCTCATTCCTAAAGATTTGGGAATGCTGGGCATACACTAAATATTTGGATGGTACCAAACTAGAACCCAAATCAGATATGTGCCTATTTGAAGGTTGTCCTAGAGAAACCAAAGTATAGTACTTATACAACTCACAAGAGAACAATGTAATTGTTGCTCTCCATGCGGCTTTCCTAAGAGGAATTCCTAAATGCAGTGGTAAGTGGGAGAAAAGTAAAACTCGATGAAAAATCAGAGGAATACTATTCAAGGCACCGAGTCCTCACGGAACACCAACAGTTCATCAGAGATGAAACTGTACCAATAATCTTCGAATACACAAGAACCACGTAGGTCGGAGAGATTCAGAAAACAACCTGGGAGGTATGGGTTTCTTATATCACCTAATGTAGATATTAATCTTATTGAGGAAGACGAACCTGCTACGTATGAGGAAAGAGCCATGAAGTCCGAAATGGATTCCATGTATACCAACTAAGTTTAGACACTTGTTGATATACCAGAAGGCATTGTGCTTATTGGTACTAAATGTGTCTTCAAGGAAGACATACATGGATGGTAATATATAAATGTACATAGCTAGGCTTGTAGCGAAAGGGTATCGTCATCAACATTGTGTTGATAAAGATGAAACTTTTTCATTTGTTGCCATGATTAAATCCATTTGGATAATGCTTGCTAATGCTGTATATTTCATTTATGAAATATGGCATATGGACGTCAAAACCGCTTTCCTTCACGGAAACCTTTTTGGAGAATGTTTACAACATCCTGACGGTTTTTTCGTGCCAAAACATGCAAACAAGGTTTGCAAGTTAAATCAATCCATTTATGGATTGAAACAAGCATTGTGTTCTTGGAACCAACGTTTTGATGAGATCATAATGGTATATGATTTCATTTAAAATGAACATGATTCTTGTGTATATAAGAAGTTAGTGGGAGCGCACAGACAATAAATGTCCTATAAATTGATGATGTATTATTTCTTTGAAATAACATTCCCATGTTAACAATCAGAGAAAGCTTGGATTTCATTAAAATTCTCCATGGAATACCTGGGAGAAGCAGGCTTTATTCTAGGAATAAAGATCTATTGGGATAAATCTAGAAAATTGTTGACAACCCTCATAGAGCTAGTACGTTTTTGAAATGTATGTGACCTGATGTCTCATATGCTTTGAGCATATGTAGACGCTCTAAGGCCAATCCAGGTGATGGTCACTGGATTGAAGTAAAGAACATCCTTGAGTATCTTAGACAAACTAAGTATGCTTTCTTAATTTATGGAGAAGGAAAACTTGAGGTAAATGGGTTCATCGCTGCAAGTTTCCAAACCGACAAAGATGAATTTAAGTCGCAATAATGGTACATATTTAGTTTGAATAATGGAATAACGAGCTGGAAATCTTCCAAGTAAGATACTATTGACGAATAAATAACAAAAGCAGAACATTGCTGCATCTGAGGCAACAATAGAAGCATTTCAGATCTATATAATCCTAATTGGATTAGGTATAGTTCTGTTAGCAGCTGAGCTAGGCCACAACTTAGGCTAAAGAATTACGGTCTCATCAATGATCCAAGTATATACTTCGACTATTTCATCTGATTCGTCGGATCATACATCGTGGTGATGTGATGATCGAATAAATCGCATCAGATGATAGCATTGCAAATCCGCTGACGAAAGCTGTTTCTCAGCAGAAATTTGAGCAACCCGTACATAGTCAGATGTTAGACACTTGAGTGATTGGCTATAGGACAATTGGGAGATTGTTGGACAATTATGACCCATAACATCACTATTTGTACAGAACATGGCGTTGTTGTACAAATTAACTATGTGACAAATGAAACTACTCTTTTATCATTTGTAATTGGATTACCTAGATGTATAAATGATAAAAGTCCATATGATTAGTACCGGATTAATAAGATATGAGACAATATTAATCCACTAAGGTTTAATCATTAAATATCCCTAGTCATAGTATTATCGAGACTAGACATCGATAATGCGGAATAGGCTAGTATTGCACTTGTGCGCATTATAGAGGCATAACAACATAGTTCTCATATATTTGGGTATTGGATACTCATGCAAGTGTAATAAGAGGTTCTGTTTACCGATGGTACGGAAATAAATTCGCTCTGGATAGACCCCTCGGAATCCCATTGGTAGTATGACTATGTGTCTATGGGAATCCGAATCAGGGTAGGTGTATTTGGTCTTAGCCTGAGACTTGCATCACTAATACTTGCGACAATCAGTATACTTTGGTTTTGGTCATCCGGGGCTTTAACAGGTTCTGTGTACGCCTCTTCTGGGTATACTGAGAATCGTAGTGTATTGGATGTGATGTCAAGATGGAAGTATCACTTCAGTCATATGGAGATGATGATCACGCAGGATACGGAACTAGTACTCTTTAGTACTACAGTCATCGGGATAATATGACTAGGTCATGATTATCCGATTATAGAGACTAGTTACTAGAGATCCGATATATGCTTCGTACGGGGCAGACACAATTCCAGCCCTAGGCCTAGCATGTGACCGGCGTAAACACACACGTATAACGCAAGCGCACGTATCGTTCAAGTAGTATAAAAAGTATCGATCCCACGAGGACTTAATACCTAAGCTATTAATATTATGAGGTCAAATGATTACTAGTATCTAACAGGTTGTTTGATTGATTTGAAATGGTGACGATTCTAAATTTTAAAAAATAAATAAATAAAAGTTTTCGAAAGTAGGTTTAAAGAAAATTCAATATTAAAAACTATCTAGGGTTGTGATTTCTTCCAATATTATTTAAAGATGAAGTGGTTATCTTAAAGTTGGGTAAAATATTGATTTATTAACCTGGAACACTAAATTATGTAAAAGCCTCTTCTGATGGTCAATTATAAATACCTAGTATAATCCAATTGAACCATATGCCTATGTCAACCAAATTACCTAGATTTATTAAGATTAAGTTCCAATTTAGCTACCCCCGCCCGACATGTATATTCCTATCCTGTAAGGAAATCTATTAAAGGATATTCTATCCTTAAGGAAGATCGTGGGCTATTGAGTCTAAGGTCTTAAACTTAAAATCCCTATGTCTAGTTCATTTTATATTTACCTAGTCAATTTTATTAGTGGCCAGTTAATGAAAAAGCATTAAGATTAAAACTCAATAAATAAATCTTTATATTCCAAACTATAATCTAACCCCTTATAAACCGGTGATATTGGAATTCTTCAAAACCCTAGATAACTAATTTAGTTACAACACATAACTAGGGCTAGTAAAATAAAAGACATAAAGTAAAAATGCCGAAAGTAAAAATGCGGTAAAGTAGAAATTGAAAAGTAAAATAAAATAAAATAAAATGCTAAGGTAAAAGGAATTGCTTTTACTATTTACTATTTTAGATATCTCCCATAAAATAATATATAAACTTGTGATAATATTACCAACCAGCCATATAGGCGGTAACCTGATTAAGTCAAATTAAGTCCAACCAGCCATTAAGGCAGTAATATTTGTCCATAATCCAGCCATAAAGGCGGAACCAAAATTAAATTACCAACCGACCAATCTAGCGGTATCCTTGATTAGTCAGGTTTAAACCATATTAAAATGAATTACCAACCGACCAATATGACGATATCCTTTTTAAGTCAAATTTTAAATAGTGAATATATTATTTTTAAGGGAGATTAATCTAAATAGTAATAGTAAAAGAATTACCTTTCACCTTAGCAGAGGGAAGTTACCTCCTCATGGTTGAATAGTAAAAACTGTAAAAATAAAGAAAGTAAATTACTATTATTACATAACGTAATTAAAATTAAATTACCAAACTTAAATTAAAAGAAACTAGAGAGAAGACTCCCTATTTACATCAAAGAAATGAGAGAGAATGGTACAACTGAAACTGAAATCTCGAGCTCAATTTATAGGCCTCGGTGGGCTCTGGGCGTCGGGACAACAAGGGTGTGGGCGTCGCGACGCTGGAACAGTTAGGCGTGGCACGCTCTGGTGATGACACGTGGCGATTCTGATAAGGAGATAAGGCGACACATGGCAAGGCGGCTGAGAGCTCAATTATTATGCTGACGTGGCAGTGACGTGGGACGTTGCGACGCGCCCAAATTACAAAAATGCCATTTTTTCCAATTTTCACTGTTTTGCTCCAAATCACCTCCAGAATGTCCTGAAACTTTATTTATCTACAAAATAACACAAAACACATCAAAATATTCACAAAACTCAAGAAACTATACAAAATATTAGGTTAAATGAGTGGGAAATATTGATAGATTTACCACTCATCAGCATGTGATATCGATACTGGATCATCATACGCAATACTACGTATACTACGTCTGACAAAGATTACATATTCCTTTACAGAATATTTCTGGAGAATTGGGTAGGCACGATGCTTTACTATAAGCCAACCATGTCTTGCAAATCGGTAAGAACGTGGTACCGGGTACGCACATATTCAGATAGTCCGATGACCGTATTTACTGCCAACATATCCAGGGATCTCTTTTGTCGCTTCCCGAAGATTCACCGATGAGATTTGACTCGAACAAGAATTAATCTGAGATTAATTATGAGAGAGAAAATTAATCTGGGATTAAATTCGTCGAGAGGAGAGAACGCGATTAATTTAGAATTAATCGGTAAAGTAAATTTAATAGTGAAATTAGATTTTACTATTTAATTTATTTAAATTGGGCTAAAATAATATATTAGATATATTAAATGAAATTAGATTTTAAAGCGGAATTAAAATTAGATTTTAATTCAAGCGAACGAATTATTTTAGAATTAATTCGTAAGCGACTTCCGTAATAATTTTACAAGCCATTATTATTTAATTAAATTAGATTTAATTACGTCGCGACGGAAAGTTCGTTTAATCGGATTAAACATAACTGAGCCCGAAGTGTGTTGTCTAATCCCACTTGAATTTTGAATTTAATTGGGTGGGACCCACCACTCACATCACTTGTCAAAGATGATGGTGGTAGTTGGCATAAAGTAAATGATTTTTTACAAAACCATTTGCCTTTAACCAACATGGTTTTTGATACCATATATAACACACACTTGTTTTGGAAACCATGACTATTCATTCTCTCCGTATTTTTCTCTCTCATTGCCGAACACTCCCCTTCTTGTTCTTGAATTTTTGTTTCAAAAATTCAAGCTTGCTAGCACATTTAGAGTCAAAAGATGGTGATAGATAAACTCACCCCGAGAGTATGAAACTCGATTTCAAGCTCTGAAGCTTCCAACACATCCAACAAAGAAGAAATTTTTGAAATCTCCTCAACAATCAATGTGATTATTCCGCAACTCTCTTGATAATTCACACACGAATCACTCTTAGACGATCTTGGCATGTTCTAGGAACACTTACATTATCTTGGCAGATACAACATTGTGTCACTTGACTCAAATATAATGATTTACTCTGAAAACCCTTTAACTCAACCACATTTTCAATGAGCATACCAACATTACAGCACAATCTAGCATTTTCTATTGTCATGTCCGTGTTGTGCTCATGCACCAAATTACTTAGCTTAGTAATCTGGGTTTTTAATTCAGCATCTTCCTTTGCGACACTTTCGCACATACAATATCACATATTATCATCTTCTGCCACAAGCCAACTATTCTGACCATAATCAGGATAGAACATTAATTGTAGTTAATCTGAACCAGGCGTTTCAGGAGAAAATCTATTTTAAGATTAATAGAATTCACATAGAGTTAGCAATAGCAGAATAAGTAATTAAAATTACAGTGTGAGGAGGAATTAAATCACAACAATTGAAATAATATGTAATTGGAAACATGAAAACAAACTAAAGTGAAGAAAATATTGAGTTTTTTACGTAACAATCTCCTTAAAACAGATTCGCCACCTATTACGGTGTTCAGGATTGGAACCAATATCTATTTCCTAGGATAAAATGACAACATGCGACTTTGGAGCACATCCAAATTACCTATGTGAAATTTGTTGTGTGATTAACTTGAACAAATGAAGAAGGTTCTAGATTGTGATTGAATTGCTCTCACAGAGAGAACAAAGAAATAGAAAGCAGTAAAAAATTGAATTCTGAATTCAATATCAACATAATGTGCTGCTTCTGTTACAGCAAATGAAAGGTCATCAAAAATTAAGGGAAATTTTAGTAAATTCAAGACTCACGCGAGTGTAGCTCGATTTAGTCCACATTCGTGTACGTAGGACGTGCGGGCGAACATTGGTTCAAGGCGGACCAACCCCGAATTGCATTGTGATTTGCACCCTCCTGCGAACACGTGTAAAGAGAGCATCTATCTCTAGGTTCTTACCATTGCATAATCTAGTAATTATATATAAACACTTCTAAGCTTAGTTTTATTTTAGATGTGGGATAGCATAAATTTCCCTTATTTTTCATTCTCAATTGGTGCACTTTGTGAGACAAATTCTCTTCACCTGAACATCATTTTGAGGGTATCAATATACAATTTCGAAATACTCATAGAGGAGAATCCAAATTGCTCATGACCTCATCATTCCCATAAGTGGGACCCACTAAAAAATGTGCTTCAAATTAGTCAACAATTCTAATATGTGACAAGCTTATTTTCCAACAATAAACAGTGCAATATAATTTTATTTTACGCTACAAAATAATTATTGTGTTTTTTAATATTTTGGTAGTGGATAAAAATTAAAAACTTTAATTTTTGCAAAATCTAATTTTTAAATGAAATCAAAATTACTCATAGCAATTTTTTTTTAATTATAAATCAAACACTAAAAAATTTTATTTGACCAAAACACAATTTTATCATTAAATTACATATCAAACTATAATACCGAATGGAGGCACAATCAACTTCTTCACTTCACTAAATACGGTAGCAGTAATGATACGTATAAAAACTCTTGTATAAACAAACTCGTACTGTATGAACCAATTAGACTAGTATTTTGTAAGAAGAGTAATGCCGCTACACACTACACTACATATTTCTGCAATGGCTTGAAAATGTTGAGTTTTAACTTGGTAATTGGGGTAGCAACTGGGCCCTTTGTGTTGCTACAGAGTAACCATATATCTTTGGTACATGCATATGCACTATAACTCTTAAAAACATACTGGCATGTTCTCACCGACTTGTTCTGTAATTTATTCAACACTGGCATGTATTCAGGACCATTTACATTCCCAAAAAAGACAACCAGAGAAAGAATATATATATATATATATTGCCCACCAACTCTGCAGAACATTAATGCATTGGATCAAGTGTTAGTACTCAAATCATCGATACAGAGATTTTGATCAATATCTGCATTTAGCCAACTGAGATATATATCCAGTTCCAGGGGATGGCCATGGCCCTTCAAATCGACCTCCCAGTCTCTTGGAAGCTTTCGCAGCTGGATTGGGTCACATTTTATTGCTTTTCCTATTTTTGGGTTTATTGCAAACAAACAAAATGAGGTCAATTTATTTGAGAAAATTAGCTACGAGATTGATAAGCGGTAAATTGATAAATATGATTTATACTCACTTATTCATACATTTTTATCTTATTATTTTGTTAAGTTTTGTGCCATTTTACTTGTTTTGTAGTTTGTTTTATATTTTATAGATAGAAAACATTACAGCATAGATCTTGGGGAAAATGGACGTGTTTTGGAAGCTAAAAGATACAAAGGAAGAAAGCAGGGGTAAAAAATACGCAAAAATCACACATCCTGGCAGAGAAGCTGGAGTCGCGACACAACCAGCCATGAAGAACACACATGTTTGCCAGAGAAGCTGGCATCGCGACGCCACTTTTGAAGTCGTGACGCCCCAGACGATTTTCAGACTAGGAAATTTATTTTCTACACTCACAAGGACTCCCCAAACTTCCCTATAAATACATAGTGCATCCAAAACCATAGAAAGAGACAATTAGACATAATATGAGAGTTCAAAACACATAATTTAGAGAGATCCAAGGAGGGGATTGAAGAGCAAGAAAAGGAGACAAGGTGGCGACGTCTTAATATGACGGGATTCGATTCGGGTTTTATCTTCTAGTTTTCTTCAAACTTTTATGATGTTCAATATGCTCTTGATTTCGTCTTCGTTGTTATTTTATTTAGTCATTAACTAATTTTCTTACTCTAGAGGATGATGTAGCATATGCTTGAACTTATATGTTTGATTGCTAATTAATTATTATGAAGTTTTAAATCAGTTTATTTATATTTTTTTTGTTTTTAATGCTTCTGGTTTGCTGACCACAAATTAGATGATTCCATATTTAAAATCTATCATCGAGAGAGGGGATTTTGAATAGGATCTAGAAAATATAACATAAGAATTTTATAGAGTTCGGGAGGCCTATAATTAATTTGAAGTCGTTAACAAAGAATCATAGAGCGTAATGAATTGTTAATTACTATATTTTTTTTTGGGATATCGAAATCGATAATTAATAATATTTTCACTCAGGTGAGGGAGTAGAGTAATTTAGGATTCTTGGCTTATAAACTAAGAAATTAAGTAATAATTGATTGATATAACAAATATATAGGGGATAGTTAGGTGAAATTAAACTCTAAAATTTATCTCATCATGGTCTTTCTTAATTACACGTTTTGAATTCTTGCTTCTTTATTTTATAATTTTAATTTAGTTTATTTTAAATTAATTTCTAAATAAAGTTAAGTTTATTAATTATACTACTTAGTGTGAATTTGTTTTCAATCCTTGTGGGTTCGACACTCTTTATTCATCATTTACTAAAACTTGACACAATATACTTATGGTATGATAATCTTGCAACAAGTTTTTGAAGCCGTTGTTGGGGATTGTTTAATCTGATTCACATTAATACTATCACCAAATAACCTTAACTTTAATTTAGATTTATTTTTATTTTATATTTTCTTTCTTTTTGTGTGCGAAGGTCTATAATTCTAGATTCGCTCTTGTTTGATCCCGAAATAAAGAGAACAACGAGGAGACTAAGGAAAGAAATGAGGATTGAAAAAGAAGCAATGGCAGATGAAAATAAAGAGAACAACCTGCATCAGGTGGTAATTCGAGATCACTTTAAATAAGTCATTGATGATAATTATTCTGAGATTGCGCACCAACCGATCAATGCCAATAACTTAGAGTTGAAACATGCACTGATCAACATGGTGCAACAGAACCAGTTTGGGGACTAAGCTATAGAGGATCCCAACATTCACTTAAGGATGTTCTTAGAGATGGCTGATACCATTGAGATGAATGGAGTAACTAAATAGACCATTAGGTTGTGCTTGTTCCCATTCTCTTGAAGGGACAAAGCGAGGGGTTGGCCACAATCTATACCAATGGGGAGCATCATGACATGGTGTAGGCATTGCATTTTTTCATGTGAAACCCGATGATGAGTCTCAGTTGGAGGCACTGCCTTTTAAGTCACGGAAGCCGCGGGAAACAGAAGTCGGAAGGGGAAATTCAGAATAAGTACGTCATCAAGTTCATTTCACAAGTTCACTGTCTTTGTTAGTGCTGCGTTTGTTACTTCGTTCGAACGTCAGGCAGATTGCGGACGTTCGTGTAGCGTTCTAATTGGCGTTCGAACGGCGTCGGTGTTTCTGGTTTTGCTGCTAGCCTCGCACCCCAGCCCAATTAGCCCCCCAAAGCCCATAAAACACATCCCAATTAAATAAAACATAAAATATAATCATACCTAATAAAGATAAATCAAATATATTATATTCCAAACTTAACAAATGTTATGCCTAATTAAATCAATCCTAACCAATTAAAAAATATTGTATTCCTAAACCAACACAAATTAGATATTCAACTTCCTAATTTAAAATATTTTGTCCCCCCTCAATCTTCTGTATACCATTCTTGAAAAGCCTAAATTAGAAACCAAGATCCCTTCCTTGTGAGACAAGGACAAACCCTAGCCCTTCTCTATATAAACAACCCCTAACCAAGACATGCATCCTCTAGCTCATACAGATAACTCACACAAAAATCACAACACAAAGAACCTTAGCCACTCACGGCAATAGCAACAAGAAGAACATAAACAATTCCCTTCATCTCCTCCACTCCATAACTGAAAATCTCCCCCATACAGCAGCCCTCCATCACCAAAAATATACCTCCAAACAGCAGCCCAAACACACCCCAAACAGCTCTTGAAACAGGCCTGGACAGCAGCCCAAACCACTCCCAAAACAGTCCCTAAAATCCCTTAAAACAGTAACATAAACTGCACTTATAACCCTTGAAATAACCACACCAAACTACACTAAAAAATCACGAAAAGCACTCGAAACAGTTCGTTGAAACGTCAAAATAGGTGACCTAAACAGTGAGTAGCAAAGCAGAGACCGAACAGCAGCAGAACGAAGACCGAACAGCAGCAGAACGGAGACCGAACGGCAAGCAAAACAGCAAAACAGTGAGCTAGGACGCTAAACCAGTGAACCGGAGAAGTTCAGGAGCTGTACCCTTTCCGAAGTCCGTGAAACGCAAGCCCGAAAGTTGGCAAAAAGGTTAGACCTGAGGGTACTTTCCACACTCATCTTTATTTGATTTTTGTTATTTATTTTGACTGTATTTTAATTATTTGTTGAATCTTGTGTGTGTATGATGCGTGTTATGGGTATTGGATGAATGAAAGAGTGTCGTCTCTTGCGGTATATAGGATGGAAACCCAGACGTAAATTCCGTAGCCGAATCCGAATGGACGGTAGTGCGGTTTGTACTTGGGATACAACTCCACGTACCGCTTGAGTAAACGGCACCCTCTTTTGTTTTGTGTTGCTTTGGTTTATTTATTTTTTCATCACTTGAATTCTGCATGTTTCTTATGTATACATGATTCAATCGAGCGCATGGGCTTAGTAAGTGGAATGAAAGATCCCCTACGGGGAGGGGTTAAAGCCCTTTACCACGATGCTTTGCCGCACCGGTTGATGTGTGTTCGGTTGAATGCAAGATATGTTCAATCGGGCATACTAGTTTGATATTATTGCTTTTAATTCTATGTATGCATGATTCAATCAAGCGCATGGGCTTAGTAAGTGGAATGAAAGATCCCCTACGGGGAGGGGTTAAAGCCCTTTACCACGATGCTTCGCCGCGCCGATTGATGTGTGTTCGGTTGAATGCAAGATACGTTCTATCGGGCATACTAAGTTTGATATTATTGCTTTTAATTCTTTGTATGCATGATTCAATCGAGCGCATGGGCTTAGTAAGTGCAATGAAAGATCCCCTATGGGGAGGGGTTAAAGCCCTTTACCACGATGCTTTGCCGCGCCGGTTGATGTGTGTTCGGTTGAATGCAAGATACATTCAATCGGGCATACTAAGTCTGATATTATTGTCTTTTTAATTCTTTGTATGCGTGACTCAATCGAGCGCATGGGCTTAGTAAGTGCAATGAAAGATCCCCTATGGGGAGGGGTTAAAGCCCTTTACCACGATGCTTTGCCGCGCCGGTTGATGTGTGTTCGGATGAATGCAAGATACGTTTAATCGGACATACTGAGCTTGACATTGTTGTCTTTATTCTTTGTGTTGCATGCATCAGGTCTGGTTCCGTTCGAACGCGTTCTCGAACGCTAAACGAACGCGAACCTTCTGTTTACCGTTCGAACACGTTATCGAACGCTATGCGAACGCACACACACTTTCTTAGTCTCATAATGCATCAGGTCTGGTTCCGTTCGAACGCGTTCTCGAACGCTATACGAACGCGAACCTTATGTTTACCGTTCGAACGCGTTCTCGAACGCTATGTGAACGCACACGCACTTTCTTAGTCTTATCATGCATCAGGGCTGGTTTCGTTCGAACGCGTTCTCGAACGCTACACGAACGCGAACCTTCTGCTTACCGTTCGAACGCGTTTTCAAACGCTACGCTAACGCGCACCCACTGAACTGAGTCATTTTCATCAGATTTCATACATAGTTTTCCTAGTAGCTATCCCCAAATATATGAATACAATGTGTTTAATGTATTACAATTCATATACCTATGTCATGATAACATTTGAGTATTATTTCTTGTGGTATATCGGATGGAAACCCAGACGTAAATTCCGTAGCCGAATCCGAATGGACGGTAGTGCGGTCTGTACTTGGGATACAATTCCACGTACCACTTGAGAAGGTGCTCACATGTGTGCTTGTGTGGTTAGTATGTGTGCTTGTGTTTTCTTGAATATAATATGCCAATGAAGTTGTATGTTTGTCGCTCCTTTGATATACTTCCAAGCATGCAATCTTAGATGTGAAATATATGTGTAAGTGTTATTTTGTACATGTGAATTTAGAAGCATGATACTATTGGAAATAAGTGCTACTTAAGCCTGATTAAATTATTACATAAATCCTTTCATTACAAGTGGCATGAGTAAGGGACCATTCCGAACCTAACGGTTTGAGGTCTTCCCTTGCGAGGGGTGAGTGCGGCTTTAAATCTCATTTTCCCGGTTCACACCGGGTGGCGACTCCATTATTCTCCGGTTTAGTCCCCCGTGGCTACTCCGTACTCCCGACCGGGCCGCGAGCCCGGGACAGCATGCGTCGTCCAGTTCCTGTGTTCCCACACATGGGAGGATATGGCCACATGATTTCTTGAGAAGTTATTTCCACCCACTAAATCAGCCCAACTGAGAACAAAGATTAGCACCTTTAAGCAGTTGGAGTCTGAGAGCCTGTATAAGGCTTGAGAGCGCTTTAAAGATCTACTCATGAGGTGCCCAAAACTTAATTACGAAGACTGGGTTCAGATTCTGTTATTCTATAATGGGCTTAATGGTCCAAACTGGACCATGGTTGATGCAGCCATTTGGGGAACTCTCTTCAATAAGAATGTTAAGGATGTTTACGCTCTATTGGAAGAAATTACCATTAATAATTTCCAATAGCCAAGCGAACACTCTACCATGATGAAGGTGGTAGGTATAAATGAGGTGGATCCAATTATTGTATTTACAACTCAAGTTTCATCCCTCATGACTCATATAACAGCATTGACCAACCAAATGGCTCAACCATCTATTGAAGCTGTTGTTGGAGCTAGTATGATGTACCCAGACGAAGGAACAAGTTTTGAGGAAGGCCAATATGTGAACAATAAAAAATGCAACAACTATAGAGGTAATCATATGCCTAACTATTATCATCCGAACTTGTCATATGCGAACACAGAGAATGCCTTTAAACCTCATCCTGGCTTCAAAAATCAAAGAGCCGAGTAGAAACCATTCTTAGAAGACCTTATGAGCACGTTTGTTACTAAAACTTCAGAAAGGTTTGTGAAGAATGAGTCATGGCTGAACAATATTGAAACGCACATGGGAAATATAGGGGTAATGATGGAATCTTTAGAAGTCCATATTGGGTAATTCGTTGATTCTATTACAAATCAACAGAAAAAGGCATTTCCTAGTAATACCAAGGTCAACCCTAAGAAGTAGTGTCAGACCATTACTCTTAGGAGTGAATTAGAAATTAGAGATGCCCATAAGGACTAAGGCAGTCAAGACAAAAATGTGGCATTTCAAGAGGAAACAATAATGAAAGAAAAGAACATTATAGCAGCTCCTCCGTATAAGCCACCACCATCCCGAAGACACATTTTCCATATCCCAAACGCTTTCAAAGGAAGAAAGTGGATGATTAATTTCCCAAGTTTCTTGATATCTTTAAAAAGATCCATATCAACATCCCATTCACAGACGTGTTAGAATAAATGCCTAACTATGTGAAGTTTATGAAGGAGATTATGTCTAATAAGAGGAAGCTGACTGATTTTAAAACTGTAGCACTCATAGATGAGTGTATTGCCATCATACAGAAGAAACTCCCTTCAAAGCTGAAGGATCCTGACAGCTTTTCCATACCGTACATTATTGGAAATCCAGACTTTGGTAAGGCGCTATACGATTTAGGTGCGAGTACCAATCTCATGTCATTGTCCATCTATAAATAGTTGGCTTAGGTGAGGCGAAGCTAATAACCATCACATTGTAGCTAGTAGATAGATCTTTCACCTACCCGCGAGGAATAATAAATGATGTATTGGTTAAGGTAGATAAGTTCTATTTCCCTCCTGATTTCCTTATCCTTGATATGGAGGAGGATCATGACCTCCCGATTATCATAGGGAGACCTTTCTTGGCAACAACAGAGTGATTATTGATGTGCAGAAAGGTGAACTGACAATGAGAGTTTAAAATGAAGAAATCACCTTTAGTGTTTTCAAAGCCATGTCAAGTCCTCAAGGTGATGAAGAATGTCACATGATAAACATTGTAGAAAGGAGAGTTGCAATGAACAATGACCATGTGTTAGGTGCGTCTCTATGTATTCAAGCCAACACCTTCAGGGTGAACCAATAGTAATACAACCAACGAACAAAGTGGAGCCATGCAAAGAAGATCCTCCGCAACCAAAACAGAAGCCATTCCCCAAGGCGCCACAATAAGAGGAACTCAAGAGTTAATGCTCACATGAGGATGATAATTGGAAAGCTAAAAAAGTGGTCGAGCTAATTTTATTGTATGTGAAGTCCATAATTTCAAACTAGCAGAAAATTTACAGATCCTGACCCAAGGGTGGAGCCAATAGTTGAACCATTAAATGATCCTGGCGGACCTTCCATAGTTCTCTTATTAGAGACATATTCTCAAGATGGATTTTGATGATACAAAACTAGAATTCCTTGACGTACATTAGCGGATATTACAACAAAATGTCGAAACACATTGGTAGTGAAGAGCAATTGATGTGAAGAATATCTTGTGTAGCCTTAGCTTAAAGCTCTCCTTATAAGTGAGTTGTCAAATTAAGTCTCTAACCTCATATTACATATGTACATTCATGTAGATGCATTAGGAACATATGTAAAATATTTTTAACCTTCAAATCCTGAAATTTTGTCACTGAGACCAACATACCAATCCCCACATTGACGTATCGGTGCCCGTACTCTATCCTGAGTTATTTCGCATCACCTCTGGAACCAGGCTACTCCATACCGATCATCCATATCGGTCCCTCTAGAGTTTGCACAACTAATATAAAACATATCGATCTTCATACTGGTCAACCTTCATATCTTACATTCTCTCGAAAATAGGCACGGACCATACCGGTAAGCCAACCGACATATTAGAATCTATATTGGTCAGTAATCCGGTATAGCGCTTGAATATTCAATGGTAATATAACCACTGTGCTTTGGCAGACCGGCATACCGGCCTCTTCAGACCAGCATCCCTGTCTCAGACAGAATAGTTGGGGCTGTTTACATCTTCACTATATATTAAGCCTCAAATTCATTTTTGCCAAACTTTTAAACCTTAATACAATTTCTTGTAAGTAAAAAGACTGATAGTAAACAAAATCTTCATCATCATACTCTCTCATACTCAAGCTCACACAATACACCTTCATATCATTAGTAGTGAGCTTAGATTTCTTTGTTTAACAACTCACACTAAAATCTTCGTTATCTTTGTGAGTGTCCAAGTTTTTCATTAAAATCTTCATTATCAAACACTTGAGGTTATGAAATCCCTTTATGAATAGATATACTCATAAGGGTAGATTGTAAAGGTTTGTGAGTGAGCCTATTACGAAAACTCATTGTAAAGGTTTTAAGAGTGAACCGAGAGATAAAACTCTTGTGTAAATATTTGGAGTGAACCTAGGGGAAAAAACTCTTTGTTGTGGGTGAGCAACGAAAAACTAGGTGTAAGTTATGGATTCAACTTAGTGGAAATCTTCAAACTCGTATTTTCAAACCCTAAATTTTATCCCTATAGATATTTTCAAAATGATCGACAAACTCGTATTTACATTGTCATATTAGAAAGAAAATGCTTTCAAAACAATTTCATTGTGATATTGACGATTTAGTCTACTTTTCTTGTTATGAAATTCTCATTCATCATGGGCTAAGATTTCTTTGTCGAATTTGTGACCCTATTTATCCAAATCCTATTAAAGTGTTTTATACTAACATGAAGTTTCCTATCGGTACCCATAGAGCCTTTAGGACTGAGGTCAATAGAACTTCCTTAACCGTGACTCATAATTCTGTTAACCGCCACATACATACTTCTATTTCCAGATCCGTTTTTGCATATGCCCATAGGAAATTTCATGAACTTGAGGGTATATCTGACATCCAAGTATTGGAATTCGTATAGAGAGATGCTCTCGTTTGTCGTCCTTATCTAGGTATTCATGTCCTTAAGAAGGTTGAATTAGACTTTGATATGCAAGTTCTTACTAAAATTATTCTGTCTATCCTTTTAACTCTCAAATGCCACATTGATAGTATCAACCTTCTAGATATCAGGGTTATGGGTTTTTTAGGGCTTGGCATTCCCTTAGACATATGTTATCTTATTTTTCAATACATGCAATCGTCTGATCTCATCCCTAGCAGATTCTTCCCTATGGCTCTCGGATAACCCAGATTCTTATAAAACATCATGTACTGATTGCTAATGATGAGCCATCCTTCATCGTTCCTCCTCGCCAGTGAATCATTTTGGCTACGTTTCATGTCAAACAATGAGAGAAAGTTGACGGAGTTTGGCGTATGAAGACAAATAACAAAGCTCCCAAAATCTCCAGCTCTAAACGACTGAAGATGTTAGGCATTGACGATACTGATGAGGAAGTTGAAATCGAGGCAGCTGAAACAACAAAACCATCAAGTTCTAGGCCATCTACGGACGAGCAACACAATCTCATCATGGCTAGACTTGATTCTCTCTCGGACTGCATAGACAGTCTCTCCATAAATCTTCCTCAACTTTTCACCTCTTTTACTACCTTCAGCACTCTCGTGGAGCAGAGGTTTAATACTCAGAAGTAGAGCCTTGATGATTAGAGACAATGATTAGAGTCATTGGAGAAGAAGATTGACACTCTTACATGAGATCTTTAGTTTGACATTTGACCTACATGTCTTGATGGGTGTATTTTGGATATACATGTATTTTGGATGTATTTCAGTTGTATATGTGAATGTTTATGGATATGAATCTTTATGATTATTTTCCCATAGCTATATAGTTACTCTTTTTGCAATAAAATACATCGATATTACTAATTCCAATGACTATTTACACATGCTTATAAACAATATTGAAATTTTATATGTGCGTGTTTATAACTCTTTTGATATTTTTTATGCACATATATCGTTTGGTATCTCAAAGAACTAAGTTTTTTCTTCTTCATTCTTTTTGATAATGTCAAAGAGGGAGAAATCATAGGGATGAGATTTAAAAACTTATATCCCTCAACCTTCGATTAACGAGGAGCAAATTTATACTAATGTGTTTATCTAAGTTTTATAGAGTTATATTGAAGACAATCACACATTAGGGGGAGAGCTAATATTGAGGGAGAGCAAAATCATCAAAAAATTTGGAACTCTCAAAGTTCACAAGTTTTTAAGGTTGTCATCATAAAAAAAGGGAGATTGTTAGCGACATATTCTCAAGATGGATTTTAATGATGTAACACTAGATATCTTCTACGAACATTAATGGACATTATAAAAAGATGTTGAAGCACATTGCTGGTGAAGAGATATAGATGTAAAAACTAACGCCTTATCGAAGAATATCTTGTGTAGTCTTAGCTTAGGGTTCTCTTTGTAATTTACTTATTAAATTAATTTTTAAAGCTCATAGGACATATGCACATTCATATAGATGTATTAGGGTCATGTGCAAAATATTTTTAACCTTTCCCCGCACCGACATACCAGTGCCCGTGCTCTGTTCTGAGCAATTTTGCATTACCTCTGGAACTGGACTACTCCATACCGCTCACCCATACTGGTACCTCTGGAATTTACACAGCTACTGAAACTGGCATAGAGTATACTAGTCTTCATACCAGTCAACCTTCATATTTTACATGCTCTCGAAAACCGGCACAGACCATATCAGTCAGTAATCCGGTATAGCGCTTTAATCTTCAACGGTAATATAATCGTTATGCTTTGGCAGACACACCGGCCTCTTCAGATTGGCATACCGATCTCAGACAGAACAGTTGGGGCAGTTTACATCTTCACCATATATTGAGCCCCAAATTTATTTTTGCCCAACTTTTGAACCTTCATACAATTTCTTTTAAGGCAAAAATAGAGAGTAAATAAAACTTTCAGCATCATCCCCTCTCATACTCAAGCTCACACACTACACATTCATATCATTAGTAGTGAGCTTAGATTTATTGGGTTAGCAACTAATACTAAAATCTTCATTATCTTTGTTAGTGCCCAAGTTGATCATTAAAATATTCATTATCAAACACTTGAGGTTGTGAAATCCATTTATGAGTGGATATACTTGAAAGGGTAGATTATAAATGTTTTTAGTGAGACCATTGAGAAAACCCATTGTAAAGGTTTTATAAGTGAACCTAGGGATAAAACTGTTGTGTAAATGTTTGGAATGAACATATGGGATAGAACATTTGGTTGTCGGTGAACCACAGAAAACTCGGTGTAACTTGTGGATTCAAATTAGTGGAAATCTTCAAGCGTGACTTGGGGGAGTAGACCTGGACATTATTGGCCGAACAACTGTAAATCACCGGTGTTATTTTTCTTTATCCCTTAACTTTTAATTATCACAAGTTTTTTTTTGTTCATATTTACATATTAATTAGAAACTTGCTATTAGGGAATATATTGTGATTGAGAAAATTAACCTACGCTAAATTGGTAAAGCTACTAACATAGTAGCGTAAAATCGGTAAATATTTTTATTTCCGTGATATCAGATCATTACCCAATTCACCTCTATTGGGTATATAGAGTTTGTTTGTTGTGTGCTTGTAGGTAATCTCAGCTCAGTCATAGCCAGCCAAGCATTATTTTTCATGTCATAATCACTGGTGGATAATAAAAAAGAACGAACATGAGACTACCCGGTCCGCTACATTGAAGCCATCATAACCACTTGGGTGGTTACGTTTGGCTAAAGACGTTAGACTTAATGATAACGGGGAGGCAACCCATGCATTTAATTTTTTTTTATTTTCTTTACTTTAGTTTTATTTTATTTTGTGATGTTTGCGTGTTTATTAATTTACATGTGTATTTATGCAGTATTAGCGCAACTCACACAACCCGCACAACCAAATTCCGACAGCGGGAGCCTGATCAACTCCATGCACGGTAGTATTGGTCCTCACTCTTGTTTCTTTATTTTTATCTTACATTGAGGACAATACAAGTTTTAAGTTTGTGGATATGTGCATATTAATGTTATTTCCTACTAGTTAAAAAAATATTAATCCTATGTAGTAAAACATAAGTCTAATGATGAGTTTGTTTTCTCTAAGGTGAAATCTTAGAAACGATAAGTGCCAGATTTATTTTTATCTGATGTCTTGAGTAGGTGATATAGGTTAGACTCATTAGCACAAAGAAGAAGGTTTTTTTTAATAAGGACCTAGTTAGTTGATAAAGTGACTAGTTGAGATAATAGGTTGACGATGAATGATCATTTGCCTAGATATTTATCTCTGACTGTTATATTTAGATTGTGTTATACGATTTATTTATTTATTTTTAAAAGAAAATGAAAGAGAAGAAAATAAAATAAAATAAAATACCATCTATAACCTTTAAGCGTGAAGCTACCCATGGGCGAGTGTTAGGACCACCATGAGGAGAAATTCTTCCTTAAAAGGTAGATTGAGTTAAAAAAAAAAGAAAAATATTGTTAAGTTAAAAAAAAAAGAAAAATATTGTTAAGTTAAAAAAAAAAGAGAAAAATATTTTTCAGTTAAAAAATAGAAAAATATTTAGATATCTAGGTAGGTTGAGTTCTAAATATCAAAGCGTACTACACTAAACACAATAGTCAATACAAAACAATATTTATGCTTGGCAAGCCTAGGCCTGGTCCGATCGGCCCGAGCTTTGGAATACCCAGGTCGATTTTTAGAATTAGAGGTCCGTCTCGGGCCCGGGCCCGAGCCAGGCTCATAGACTTGGGATCCATATTCTTTGGGATCGCAAGAGATGACTGTTAGCTATGTCTCAAACATCCTATATCGACAAGATCCTTGTCCGATTTGGGATGCAGAATTCCAAGAAAGGTAATTTTTTCTTATCGACTTGGAATTCATTTGTTGAAGGAACAGTCTCGTAAGACACGTCAATGAGTTGAGGAAATGAGACATATCCCATATGCTTATCAGTTGGTAGTCTAAGGTATGTATGCACAAGACCGGACATATGCTTTGCAATAAGAGTATTCAGTAGGTTTTAGTCTAACCCAGGATTGGATCATTGGTTGGCAGTGAAATATATTCTCAAGTATCATAAGAGAACGAGAAATTATATGATTGTATATTCTGGTGAGGATATGATCCTCAGGGGATATACAGACTCTGATTTTCAGACAGATGTCGATTATAGGAAATCAACATCTGAATCAATGTTTACCTTAAGTGGTGGGGCCATTGTATGGAGGAGCATAAAGCAATCTTATATTGCTTACTCCACCATGGATACTGAGTATGTAGCAGCTTGCGAAGCAGCTGAGGAAGTAGTCTGGCTCTGGAAATTCTTGGGAGATCTGGAAATTATTCCATATATGGATAAATCACTCACACTTTATTATGATAATAGTGGTGTAATAGCGAATTCCAAAGGACCAAGAAGCCATAAGAGGTAAAATAATATAGAGAGAATATATCATCTTATCAGGTAGATAGTGTAGAGAGAAGACGTTTCTGTCATGAAGATTGCATCCGCAGAGAACCTGGTTGATCCGTTTACAAAGACCTTGTTGGATAAAGTGTTTGAAGGTCACCTAGATGGTCTAGGATTACGTGACATATCTCATTTTCTCTAGTGCAAGTGGGAGATTATTGGGATATATGCCATAGAGCTTCATGTAATGTAAACGAAATTATATGTTATAAAAGAATAAGATGCTTTATTATAAATTGTCTTGTTTATCTTTGATTACTCATGTGTCATCAGACTTAGTGTATGGGTGTCATACACAAGAGGATTTAAGTCTGAAATTAGTAATCTAAAATAGTCCATAGAGAGTAAACAAATCGAGTACTTTATTTGTGGTTTATCTATAGCTATGGTCCATTCTATAGTTTTATGGCGACCATGATCCGAGATCGTCCATGTGGTGATATGAGAATATAGGCACCTTATATGATGTGATCATATAAGATTGGACCTAGATAGAAATGAGTTTCTTATCATATCCGTTAAATAAAGAAATTCATTTCAATCTATTAGATGGTCATAGATAGATTGAGCTGAATCTTGAATGTACTACGAACTTATGCATGGAAGGCTATGTCCTCTGATTTACAAAGGTGAGGTTGGTGTAGCAATCTTGACCAATAGCTACTTATTTTGGGGACATGGTTTGATGTGTAGCTGGGGACGTTTTAAATTGATATGGAGTTCATTGCTTCTTGCGAGAAGTTGAGGAGTATCTTCCTTAAGGGTTGATTCGGTACTTGAACGATTAGAACGCTCAAGTCTTTCTATTACGAATAGAAAGATTAACTTTCATAATGGTTATGAATAAATCGTTCATTAGAGAATGAATGGTACTTAAGATAAAAATATTTAGAGGGATATAACAGACATTATGACCCTGACTCTAATTATGAGATACTAGTGAAATGTCAATATGTATGTAATGACTATATCGATGGATAATGACGTAGTTTAGCTTCTTTTATCTATCTACGACAACAAGAGTGCAATTTCGGGTTTTTAATGGAATAACCTGAAGTTAATAATTCAGAATATTTAATTAAGAGTTTAATTAATGTTTCGAGATTATTGGAGCTCAGAACCATATGTCCATTTGGTCTCTATGCTTGCTCAATATACTATAGAAAATTAAATATAATTGGATAGTCCAATTATACAATCATATATATATATATATATATATATTATTAATTGGATTAATAATATATTTTTGTCACATAAGTAACTTGGTATTATATTTAATATAAAGTTTTTATTTCATTAAGTAAATGATTATGAGATAATCATTTATTGTATTTAAAAGGTTGTAAATATTAAATTATTTTGATAATTTAATATATAAATATATATTTGGTAATAAATAATTTTATATATATATATATTATTACTAAATTGGATGTTACAACCTTTTACATGGAAACTTAAGATTGTCAGTAAAGTAATATTTGATGTTACAAATTTTTCATAATTTGTTAGGGCTAACAGAAACTGCGAAAAGGGGAGAGTGAAAGGTTTTGTTTCATTTTAAAAGATTAAACCCTAATTCTAAAAGGAAATGTTGTTTTCCTTTTCACGCTAATTGAGTTTTGCGAACCATAGCCACCTTCTTGTTTTAAGGTTTTCTCTCAAAGGTTGAAGAAAAAATAAGAATAAGAAAAATAAAATATTTGAGTCTGTGACATATACTTGTACAATCGCTAAAACTGTTTAGGGATTTTTATTTCTTCTAGATATGACAGTGAGCTGAATTTTACTCACTGCCGCCACTTGTTGGGTAGTTTTAGGACTCGCTTTGATTTGGTCTTAATGTTGGACAATTATGACCCATAACATCACTATTTGTACAGAAAATGGTGTTGTTGTACAAATTAACTATGTGCAAAGTAAATTGCTCTTTTATCATTTGTAATTAGATTACCGGGATATATAAATGATAAAAGTCCATATGATTAGTTCCGGATTGATAAGATATGAGACAAGATCAATCCATGAAGGTTTAATCATTAAAACATCCATAGTCGGAGTATTATCGAGATTGGATATCGATAATGCGGAATATACTAGTATTGCACTTGTGCGTGTTATGGGAGCATAACGACATAGTTCTCATATATTTGGGTATTAGATACTCATGCAAGTGTAATAGAAGGTTGTGTTTACCGATAGTACGGAAACAGCTTCGCTCTGGATAGACCCCTCAGAATTCCATTGGTAGTATGACTATGTGTCTATGGAAGTCCGAATCAGGGTAGGTGTATTTGGTCTTAACCTGAGACTTGCACCGCTAATACTTGCGACAATCAATATACTTTGGTTTTGGTCGTCCAGGGCTTTAACAGGTTCTGTGTACGTCTCTTTATTGGGTATATTTAACTATTTGTACAGAACATTGTGTTGTTGTACAAATTAACTATGTGCAAAGTAAATTGCTCTTTTATCATTTGTAATTAGATTACCGGGATATATAAATGATAAAAGTCCATATGATTAGTTCCGGATTGATAAGATATGAGACAAGATCAATCCATGAAGGTTTAATCATTAAAACATCCATAGTCGGAGTATTATCGAGATTGGACATCGATAATGCGGAATATACTAGTATTGCACTTGTGCGTGTTATGGGAGCATAACGACATAGTTCTCATATATTTGGGTATTAGATACTCATGCAAGTGTAATAGAAGGTGTGTTTACCGATAGTACGGAAACAGCTTCGCTCTGGATAGACCCCTCAGAATTCCATTGGTAGTATGACTATGTGTCTATGGAAGTCCGAATCAGGGTAGGTGTATTTGGTCTTAACCTGAGACTTGCACCGCTAATACTTGCGACAATCAATATACTTTGGTTTTGGTCGTCCAGGGCTTTAACAGGTTCTGTGTACGTCTCTTTATTGGGTATATTGAGAATCATAGTGTATTGGGTGTGATGTCAAGATGGAAGTATCACTCCAGTCATATAGAGATGATGGTCACGTAGGATACGGAACTGGTACTCTTATATGATGCAGCTATCGGGATAATATGACTAGGTCATAGTTATCCGATTATAGAGACTAGTTACCAGAGATCCGACATATGCTTCGTATGGGGCAAACACAATTCCAGCCCTAGGCCTAGCACGTGACATCCGATACTGGATCGCAATACACAATACTACGTATATTACGCCTGATATAGATTACATATTCCTTTAAGAATATTTCTGGAGAATTGGGTAGGCACGGTGTTTTGCTAGAAGCCAACAATGTCTTGTAAATCGGTAAAAACGTAGTACTAGGTACGTACGGTTTCGGATAGTCCGACGACCGGATTTACTGCCAACATATCTGGGGATCTCATGGGTCGCTTCGCGAAGATTCAACTATGACGTATGACTCGCACATTATTAATCTGGGATTAATTAATAGAGAGAGAAAATTAATCTAGGATTAATTACAGAGATATTTTATCTGGGATAAAATATTATTTAAAGAGAGAGAACGATTAATTTGGAATTAATCGATAAAATTAATATATTCCATATATTAAACGAAATTAGATTTCGACGCGGAATTAAAATTAGATTTTAATTCGGGCAAACGAGTTAATTTAGAATTAATTCGCTAGCGACGTGAATAATAATTTTACTAGGCATAATTATTTAATTAAATTTGATTTAATTACGTCACAACGGAAAATTCGTTAATTCGGAATTAGCGAACCCGAGCCCGGGAGTGTTTGCGGGACCACTCGCATTTAGAATCAAGTTGGGCCCACAAGTCACATCACACGTCACATCATTAGTCATTCTTGTGATGTAAGTCCCATCAACTTTGAGTGATGTGATGGATGTCACTTTTGAGTGATGTGAGTAGATGGAAGGCTTAAATGCCTTATACCTTTTTGAAAAGTGGTAATTGTATTTGGTTTTTGAAATCAAACACAACCAACATAACTTCATCTTATTCTCTCCCTCTTCACTCCACTCACGGCAATGGAGCCATTTTTCCTCTCTTGGGCGTGAAGCTAGGTTCATTTTCTTCATGATTTTGTTGTAAAATCTCGAGTGCTAGAACACCAAAGGAGTCACACAAAGGTGATAGGGAAACTCATTCATGAGTATGGAATCCATTCACAAAGCTTGGAGCTTGGAGCACACATGGAGGGCTTGACCGAAACCAACAAGGAGCACAAATTGGACCTTGGCCGAGAGCTTCAAGGAAATTTTTGTTATTCTTCGCATCGAAAAATCCGATCAAAGTGAGTATTCCGCAACTTTACTTTGTTGTATTCACATGTTTTCATAGCTTAATTTGATCTTGGGATAACCTAGAAACTCCAACACTTAATACATGAAAATTAGGGAATATTAAGGGGTGTTTCAAGAGTGTTGTAGGGTTGGTTTTGGTGGAGAAATCGGACATGAAATGCTACTGGAGTTGATGTAAATCAAGGGCTATTTCGGCAGTAAGCTGGGAGGAGTTTTGGGTCCAAAACGTATCAAATCTGATCTGTTATTCAAGGGTTGTTCGAGTGGTGTTCCGGGGCTGAAATATTGCTAAAAAAATAAGTAAAATTTCAGTAAAATATTTGGTTATATTCGGCTGGACAAAGGGAAGGGTAGAAAAAATTTTCAAAGCCGATACCAGGTGCCTAAGGTGTTTCCGTTGCGCTAGGAAAGTGGTTCCTTCACATTCATCATGTATAATATATATATAAACTATTTGAAGTAGGGATATTTGCAGTGTCAATGTTACGATTGTGTGGAAATGGTACAATGGAGGATACATGTTAATGGTTTGGTAATGGTTGATGGTAAATGATTATCTATGGTAATGGTTAAATTTGTTATGAAGTAGAACATCAAAATCCCGACCGGTTGCCCTATAGCGTATTCCGAGACTGAGGAACCTAACTGGAAATGATTTATCAATTGGTAAAGGTTTATGTTAAAATCAAAGTTTTCCAAAAGTTGCATTTTAAAAAGAGTCATCTTTGCATTCATACATGAAAATTTATTGATGGGCTTAGGCTCACTGTGTCATGTGGTATAGGTGATCACCTTTCGGACGATTATGTTGATCAAACGATTGATGGTTACGCGACGGATCCATGACTGTGACTCATGTGACAAGGAACCGTGTCTTTATTCATTTTCAGTCTAAGGCCATTAGGATAATAAGTTTCCGGAATAGATAGGTTCTAGAGGATTTAGTTTGTTACTTTAGTTTATGAACGATTAGTGATTGAATAATATTGGGATATCTGCTTAAGCATTTGGGCAATTTAAAGTTAGTGTAGAAATGTTGGTAGCATTCTGGCTCTATACTCATTGGGTTTGGTTGCTATAGGTCGGGGCGTTATAATGGAAATTGGGAGCTTTGTTCCCGATGCTTCTGAATGATTACATGTTTTATTCCTGACTTTGATGATTGTATGCTTTGTTCCTGATTTGGATGATCGTGGGCTTTGTTCCTGATGTTACTGGATGATTGCAGGCTTTATTCCCAGCTTTGATGATTGTGGGTTTTGTTCATGATCTGGATGTTTGTAGGCTTTGTTCCCGATACGTCTGAATGATTTCAAGATTTATTCCCAAATTTGATAATTGCGGGCTTTATTCCCGATGTTCTATAATTGTGGGATTTGTTCCTGATTTGGATTATCTCATTGAATCTCTACCTCATTCTCGGATCTGTTTGATGTTTGTCTATTCCCTTCTCGAAATTGTCTATTACTTATCCCCATTCTCGAAGCTGACTTCATTCCGAAGTCTGTGTCCATTCTCAGATTTGCATTCATTCTTGAAGTTATATATATCATTTATAGGAGTTATCTAATATTCACTCTCATTCTCGAGATATACCAAAACTTATTTTTGTTGTAGGCATTCCAAAACCTAATTGCGCGGCGAGCTTCGCCCCCATCTGTTACATCTAGACGGACCTTGCCCCTAGTTTCTACATTCTGACGGGCCTCACCCCAGTATTATTTCTTAGGCGAGCTTTGCCCATATGCATTGTCCTTCTGACTGTCAAGTGCTCATTGTCTTGAAGGCTTCGACTTTTGACTGCTACTGATCATTCCGTGTCTTACTGCACTTCTTGGAGGCTGGTGTTTGTTCAAGTTTCCTTCAGAAGAATGTTATCTGTATGTATACATGTATGTATATATGTATGCAAATGATCTCTAACTGCATGACCATTCGTCGGCTTGAAAGGGTGCATGAGTCGCAATGATCTTCTGTAGAGGTATTGCTAGATTTTGTCTCACTCCTTGGGCAGGAAGTCCCTAGGGATTTCCAAATCATCGATCTTATTTTCTAAATTTTTTATCATGCAATGACTCATCGCATTTTCTTAAAGGTTTTTCTCTGAAATCCTTTCTTTTTTCAAAGTTTGAGCATTGTCTAAACTCAAAATTCAATTCCAACAAAGGTTTCACCTTTCGAATACTTTTACATGGTGTTGTGTGATTCTTTTATAAAGAAATACGTACAACCCGGATCGGTTTATACTGGCATTTTAGTTCATTTTTCATATTTTCCTTGGTCAAGCTAATCCAACACCTAGCTAAAGATCAACAGGATTTCAAAATTTCTCAAATGTTTGTCTTATGTAGAGTTCACCCTAGTTTCCGGAAGTCATCATATTATCTTTTGACGTAAAGACTTCACACTTGTGATTCAAACCCCTAGTTGTTCAATTATTTCACAAACTCAAATTACCTTGCATAATTTTAATTCGAGTTGCCATTTGACGTAAAAGTAGTCACAGGGTGCATGATACTCCTGGTTACTAAGCAATTCAAACAGCGGAGTAGATTTTTCGGGATTCACCATTTTTATCTCTTATTTTCTTTTTCATCATTTTTTTCACATTTATATTTTTCCTATTAACGTCATCTTCTAAACTCAATGTCATCTCAGCCTTAACTTTGAAAGGGTCATGAGTGTCAAGTGCCTTGACCATCTCTACAAGTTGTGCCAGCATAAATTCTTTCTAAGCAAGTAATACAATTCTAAGTGCAAACTTTGGTGTGCATATGTGGATAGTATTTTGCTAGTGATTCCAAAGTTGAAGCTTTTTTCACAATTCGGACATGCTCATTCTTATCAAGAGATGGAAAATTTTGCAAAATATAATTTATTTAAAAAAGAATAAGTCATTACATAATGAAAAGTAAAAATACAAATGTGATGATTTAAAATCCGATTACTGCATGACCATGGCTCCTTCGGGTTTGGTATATTGCCTATGTCGATTAATTCTTGGAGCTCATTTTTAAAGCAAACACAATTATCGATGTCATGGCCCTTTTGCTAGTGGTAATGGCAATATCGGTTTAAGTCCTAGTGGCAAGGTACATGATCTGACAATGGCTTAGGCTCCAAGGGTTTCAGTAGGCCCTGTTTCTCAAGTTGATCCAAGATTTGGGAAATTGGTTTTCCAATGTTGGAGAAGTGTCGCTTTTAGATGGTGTTTACTTCTGATGTTCCGCTTCCTAAGCTTCTTCTTACTGTTTTTCTTATATCGCCCTTGGTCGTAGAGTTTCTTATACTTACCCCTCTTATTACTTGCTTCGGCCCTAACTGTCTAAGGTGTTGTCTAACTGATCATAGCAGTTGTCAAATTTAGCAGTTGTTCAGTCATTTTGTTCAAGTTATCATTCATTCGGTCTATAGGAGAGTTGTAACAACTGGCCATTCTTTGCTTTTATTGATCGACTTTGGACTAATTCGCCTCTTTCTCTAACCTAACAGGCTGCTATGATGGCTGTATTATAAGGTGTTAGCATAATGCATGTATGCATGCATGAATGTATGCATGAAATGCATGGTTAGTTCACGCAGCATACATCATTCCAACATCTCTCCCTATCACGCGGTAAGTCAATATCTCCTCTTGGTTTGGCTTAGCCCGTACACCAACATAGGGTACACAGACTCATTTTTCCTACGCTAAAGGTAAACCTTGGCTACATTGGTTCCATGTCCATTGTTGAAAGAAAAAGGCCTCCCATTTATAAAATGACTAAACCTAATATAATGATTGTGCCATGTTTAAAAACAATGAATTGGACCCTTAGTAATCACGATTATTTAGGATGGACCAGAAATATTAAAGGATGTCCAAACGAGCCAAAACATGGTGTTCCTCTGAATAAAAGCCAGTGCGAGCATCAAACTAATGTCTTAGCGTATTTAGATCATAACTAAATACTCTAGGCCTAATGAGATTATCATATAAGTTGGCTCATTTGACATTTCAAAGCATTCAATCAAATTATCGTGGAACATGAACTTGTTCCTGTGAAAAGGCCCAACAAGTTCCTTGTTTCATGATAAATAGATTAAATGGCTTCAAATGGCTAGGGCCCAATCATAAGAAATAGGGAGGATAATCAACTATGAGCTTTTTATGTGGGCTAATAAGGGTATGGCTTAGGCTCTTATCGGTGAATGGATGTCCACAACTAGGTCTCCCCACTCAAAGGTTCAATCGACCAAATGAACGTAAATTTTTTCATACCTAAGGACATAAGGGGTTGTTCACTAAAAATTCTCCCCACCCAAGGGTTTGATCAATCAAGTGAACACACATATAGGAGCAAATTGAGGTCTACCGCTATGTCTATGACATTGGCTACCACTATACTATTGAGTTCGCAGCTTGTAACGAGTATGGATTAGTCTGCGAGGAACTAACTGGATGATAAAGGAATCTCCCCTAGTATGAGATTTTGGAAATGATTTAAGGTCGCAACCCCTCGTAAGGTCTGATTTTAAACCTATTTGGGTTTTGAATGGTACTTTACTGATGTCAGTATAATATCAACGCTTAAAAGAGAATCCACATGTCTTTGTAATACAATACATGCAATGACAATTTATGTATCACACAACCCAATCATAGTAATCCAAAACAGAATTTAAACATATCATTCATTGGCTTGGATTCGTGGAAGCCTAGCCGGATATGTCCACCGTCAGTTGGATATAGATCATGAAATTATATGTCCTACCGGACTTGAGGAAGTCTGGCTTGATAAGCTGTAAAATACATAAACGCAGATGTGGGACACATAAGCTGGGCGACGCATGTTGTTCCGGGCTCGCTGCCCAGTTGGGAGTACGGAGTAGCCCACTGGGGACTAAACTGGAGAATGATGGAGTCACCACCCGGTGTGAACCCGGACAAAGATTTAAGGCCGCACTCACCCCTCGCAAGGGAAGACCTCAAACCGTTGGGTTCGGAATGGTCCCTTACTTATGCCACTTGTAATGAAATGATTTGTGCAATAATTTAACCAAGCCTAAGAAACATTTATTTCCAAGGATAATTTACTCCTAAGTTCGCATGCATAAGTACAAGGCTCATATCTAAGTTTGCATATAACCTATGTCCGAATTTGCATACAACTTATTTGCATATAATCTATGTCCAAATTTTGCATACATAAAGATAAATACGGCTATCATGCGATGTGATAAGCACATTACATTCGATCATAGGCATGCCAGTAGATAATAATAATCACGCATGAAAGCAAATTGGAATAACGGCGAACAAGCATTAGCACAAGGCAATCTCATTAACATACTTCGATCATATAATACGGAAAACAAAGAACAACCTAGACATAATGCAAATTCCAAACGCAAAATAAATGACTAATCATGCTTGAAAATGAACAACCAAATAGGCTAAATCATGCTTAAGAACCAAGTAACATACTAACGGCCTAATCATGCTTGAATACCATCTCATTAACACATCAAATAGATAAATGCATGGATACAAATAGTATGATTGATTACATGATACAAGAAAAATCACCTAAGAAACAATTATGCATGACATGTGATGAAAAGGACTCAGTTCAGTGTATGCATGTTCGTGTAGCGTTTGAAAACGTGTTCAAACGGTAAAGAGAAGGTTCGCGTTCGTATAGCATTTGAGAACGCGTTCGAACGGGACAGACCTGATGAAAAAAAATGCATTCACGTTCGAGTAGCGTTCGAACGGTAAACAGAAGGTTCACGTGCATATACCTTTTGAGAATGCGTTCAAACGGGACCAAACCTGATACATGATAAAACAAAGGAAATACATGCGCGTTCGAGTAGCGTTAGTAAATGCGTTCGAATGGTAAATAGAAAGTTCGCGTTCGTATAGCATTCATAAACGCGTTCGAATGAACTGAGACAGAAAATATACGTTCGTGCGGGGTTCTGAAACACGTTCGAACGGGGTTACAACAGTGACCTCAAAAAAAATAGTAAACAACATGACACATACGTGAACGAGGAATAGATGACCCCTAATAAATAATAACATGTTACAAGGCGCGGCAAAACATCATGGTAAAGGATCTTAACCCCTCGACATAGATGACCTTTAATCCAACTTACTAAGCCCATGCGCTAATAACATAATGCATATAAAAATAAAGACAACGATATCGGACTTTGTATACCCGATTGAACACATCTTACATTCAACCGAATATACGTCATCCGGCGCGGCAAAGCATCGTGGTAAAGGATTTTAACCCCTTGAAACGAAGGACCTTTAATCCAACTTACTAAGCCCATGAGCTAATATCATAATGCATAAAAATAAAGACAATGATATCGGACTTTGTATACCCGATTGAACACATCTTACATTCAACCGAATATACGTCATCCGGCACGACAAAGCATCGTGGTAAAGGATTTTAACCCCTCGAAACAGAGGACCTTTAATCCAACTTACTAAGCCCATATGCTTTATCTCATCATTACACAAACAAAACATGCAGAATTTAAATAACGGATAATAAACGAATCAAAACAACATAAAACAAAATATGCGCCGTTTGCTCAAGTGGTACGTGGAGTTGTATCCCAAGTACAGACCGCACTACCTTCCATTCGGATTCGGCTACGAAATTTATGTATGGGTTTCCATCCTATAGACCACAAAAGGCGACATATTTTCCATTTTATTCAAAGCCACAACATGCATCAATGAACGACTCTCACACGAAATAAATAACTAAAACGATTAAAATATGAAAAAATAAATACGAAAAGTGCCATCAGGTCTAACCTTTTATGTCGACTCTCGGAAGTACCGTACGCGTTCGTCGGACGGGTGGATGCTCCGTAACTCAACCGGTTCACTGGTTCAATGTTTTCTCTCATTGTTTCGCTGCTCAAGCTACCGTTTTCGCTGCTGTTTTGCTATTGTTTTACTGCTGATTTGTGGTCACAGTGTTTGCTATATTTAGGCTACTATTTTGGGTGTGTTTTTCGGTAATTTCAGGGGTGCAAGGCTGCTATTTCTTGGTAGGTACAGTGCGGTTTTATGGAAGTTTATTCGGTGATGTTAAGTAGTTTCAGGGAGGGTGTTTTACGGTGATTACAGTGGGGCTTTGTGACTGTTTCGGTGATGCAGTTTTGGTGGCGTTAGGGGACTGTTTTGGGTGATGATTCTCGGCTATGGGGAGGTGTTTAGGGGGCTTGATGTTTTCAGTTATGGAGAGTGAGGGATGAAAGGAGAATTCTTTGATGCTTGTTCTTGGTTTGGTCGTGAGGACTAGGGCTTTTTCTTGCTGTCTGTGCGTGAATTGAAGAGACTTTTTTTTTGCTGTATATGCGTGAGAGTTAGAGAGGGGGAAGTGTCTTGGCAATGTGTTTCTTTTATAGACAAATGGGATGGGTGAATCCTTGCTTGACAAGGAATGGATTTGTGCATTAAAGGAGGATATGATTTGGTGTTATGTAAGGAAAACACAAGATTGATTGGAGACAAGATTATGCTTAATTAGGAAGTTCATATATTTAATTTGTATGGTTTAGGCATGATTTTATTTTAAATTGTTATATGATTTTTAGATTTTATTTAATTTTGTCATGTGTTAAATATGTATTTTATTAATTGGATATGTTTTTGTTGGACAAAATGACCCATAGCGTCACTATTTGCACAGATCATTGTGTTGTTGTAGAAAATTAACTGTGTGACAAGGAAATTGCACTCTCATCATTTGTGATTAGATCACCATAGATATATAAATGAAGAGAGGTCCCTGTGATTAGTTCCTGGACTGAGAATGATATGAGACAGTATCAGTCCCCGAAGGATTAATCATTAAATATCCCTAGCCGGAGTATTATCGAGACTGGACATCGATAATGCGGAATAGGCTAGTATTGCACTTGTGTGCGTTGTGAGGGCACAACGGCATAGTTCTCATATATATAAGTATCGGATACTTATGCATGTGCGATAGGAGGTCGTGTTTCACCGATGGTACGGGAAACAGCTTCGCTCTGGATAGACCCCTTGGAATCCCATTGGTATTATGACTATGTGTTTATGGGAGGCCGAAATCAAGGTAGGTGTGTATAGTCTTAACCTGAGACTTACATCGCTAATACTTACGATAATCGATAGACTTTGGTCTTGGTGGTACAGTGCTTTAACAGGTTCTGCGTACACCACTTCTGGGTTTATCAGAGAGTCGTAGTGTATTGGGTGTGATGTCAAGATGGAAGTATCACTTCAGTCATAGTGGAGATGATGTCACGCAGGATACGGTACTAGTGCTCTTGAGTGTTGCGCAACCAATTGGGATATTGTGACCAGGTCATGAATATCCTATTATAGAGACTATGTTACCAGACATCCGACATGTGCTTCGGACGGGGTAGACACTTATCCAGCCCCAGCCCTAGCACGTGACTATCCGATACTGGACCGATATACACAATACAATGGTATACTACGCTTGATACAGATCTTAATATTCTTATAAGAATATGTCCGGAGAATTGGGAAGACTTGGTGCTTTGCTAGGAGTCGACCTTGTCTCGTAAATCGGTAGAACGTAGTACTTGGTACGTACGTGATTCGGATACTCCGACGACCGTATTTACTGCCAACATATCCGGGGATCTCATGGGTCGCTTCCCAGTGATCCACCAATGACGTATGACTCGCACATCTATTAATCTGGGATTAATTTGATGAGAGAGAAAATTAATCTAGGATTAATTACGGAGATATTTTATCTAGGATAAAATTTCGTCTGAAGAGAGAAAACGATTAATTCGGAATTAATCAATTAAATTAATATATTCGATATATTAATCGAAATTAGATTTCGACGCAGAATTGAAATTGGATTTTAATTCGGGCGAACGAATTAATTTAGAATTAATTCGTTAGCGACGTGAATAGTGAATTCGCTAGGCGTAATCATTTAATTACGACGTGACGGAAAATTCGCTAATTGAGAATTAGTGAACCCGAGCCCGAGTGTGATTGCGAGCGCATTCGTATTTCGAATTCGAGTGCGGCAATGCAAGTCACATCAAGCGTCAAATCATTCGTCACATCAAGCATCAAATCAAATGTCACTTTGAGTGATGTGATTGATTGATTGAAAGACACACATCACTTTATTAAAGTAAAATGAATAGTTGATGTGTGTTGTTGGAATAGTGTTTGGTGGTTGTAAAGCATTTACTTTTTGATTTTAATTAATTGATTAGTAATTGTTTGATATATTTTTATGAAAAATATATAAAGTGATTTTGGAAATCATTTACTAACCTAATACACACTTTCCCTCCTCTCTTTCTCCATCATCATTCACGCCCAAATGGGCAGTAAAATGCTCACTGGTTTTCTTCATTTTGGGAGTGAGTTTGGGAAGCAATGTGCTTGATTTTGTGGCAAAATCAAGAAGAGCTAGCACTCCGAGAGACTTGCGAAGGTGGTAGGGAAGTTCACCCATGAGCCGGGAACCATTCGATGAAGCTTGGAGCTCCATTTCTCAACTCAAAAATCTGATTTTGTGGGCAGTGAACTGCAGTTACGTTTTTGCAAGGGAAAAATCAACTTCGTTCGTTGCCGATCGACTCAACCGATCGATGTGAGTATTCTGCTATCTCCGTTGGTGTGTTCACACATGTATTTCATGTCTTGTTTGATCTTGGGACCTAAATAAAACTAACAATGGCATCAAGAGCTATAGGTTCAATCATGAAATTGTAGGGCTTAAAATTTGGGTAAATGTTTGTTGAGCATGATTTGAATAAATTGATTGTTTAAGTATGCTTATAACATGTTTTATTTCATTTTGGTTAGACCAATTTGTTGAAAAATGATTTGGAATTATTTTCCCCAAATTGATTACCTTGGCCGAATGTATTAGCTATTTTGGGTTCTTGGAAATTTTTGTGTGTGTTTGATTCATTAGATGAATTGGAATCATAATGTTTGATGTTAATTTGAGGTCAATTGGATTGTACTTTGAATTGGACAAAAAACCCCAAAATCTTATGTTGGCCGAATGTAACTATGCCCTAATGTCTTGGTATTTTTGATTTTATGACATTGGACGTGTATGAAATCATTTAGGATGTTGATTTAATGTCTATTGTGGGTTCGATTGGATTGAAACCAAATCGGACACAAAATCCATCCTTTGGCCGAGAGCATTAAAGCATGTAATAGGTTTGATTTTTCATTTGTGTGTTGGACATATAATAATGAATTGAGTATGATTAATTGGACTAATTTAGTGTTATGGAAATGTTGATTTAGTTGATTAATCATGTAATGCACTTTAGGTAATTAAATTGTTGAATTGGATTCATGAAATTTAATTATTTAGGCTAAATTGGATTTGGTCTTCTAATGTTGTATTTGGGCCTATTGGGCTTGATTTATCAAGTTTGATTTAGGCCAAGTGGATTGGATCCAATTGGGCCCAAAACCTTAACCATAAAGCCCAAATGCGACTAATGAACCTTTAAAGTTCAATTGGGCCTAATGGGCCTAAATTGATTTCTAGGCTTATGGGGTTACTCCTTGATTGGGCTTTGGTTGCCGAAGCCATGCCTTAAAGAAATCAATTAAAAGCCCATTGGACTTTAATTGAATTGATGTTGGACGTTAATCGGTCTTTGAGAAGCGTTACGATTAAATTTGGAATTTAAATCGTAAAAGGTTTATTAAATAAAAGTGTAATATTTAATTTGGAATTGAATAGTGAATTAGTATTAAATACATGTTATATTGGATTTAATGATGTAGTTTAATTTAATTCAAGAATTCGTACTTTGAGTACTTATTCGCAAAAACGAGTTTGACTCGAACAAAATCAAATCGTTGTTTGAACATTGGATGATCACTTAATTATCAGATTAATTAATTTGATTAGATTGATTGATAGCATGCTTATGTGTGTGAATACGTGGTTGTGTTGAATGAATAATGTATATCGGATGGATATTAGATGGGTGGGCAATTTTAGAAATTGTTGTAATAAATTCGATTTATTAAATTGGACCTGCGTGTCCAGCCTTATCACCTTCATTCTCTTTGTATTCTCTTCTCACCTATTCCCCTCCATGTAAATGAGGTTTCTTTAGAAGTGTAGTGTAACGGGTAGAAGTAATACAAGTGCTAGCTTGAGTGAGAAAGGGAGAGATTTGATCTAGGATCAATGTAAAGTATCCATCCGCATATCATTATTATTTATTTTCATACTCGCTTTATTATGTATTTAGAATGCATGTTTAAGGGTGTATGATGATGAGACCTTAACAAAGATAATTAAATTGGTAGCCAATTTGCACGTGAAAAACCCTCGTTAAATATCAAGCGTTTATTTTCCTTCCATTGAGTGATTCTTGCTCAAGATCCGAGATTGGCAGGGGTTGTTGGCCAAAGTCAAGCCCTTGTCCGTCGAAGATGTGTTTTAATCACGAGGCTTTGTTCCATATCGGTGTCGTGTCCAAGTTGTGGTTTGTTGGCCAAAGTCAAGACCACTTCTTGTCCATCGACATTGATTACGAAGCTTCCATGTCAATGGGTCCACGCTTGACTGGGATCACTTGGTTTGTTGTGCCAAAGCCAAGGCCTAGTTGATTCAGAGGAAAAAGGTTAGGGTATATATTCGATATATAGGCATATATTAGATATATGTTTGGGACTTGGATGTCCACCTACTGGATCTATGAGTTGGATGAGATCCAATTGATCTTCGAGATCTACCTAGTTAATTATCATACAATTTGTTGGCCAAAGTCAAGATTGTGTGATATTTAACGGGATCCTAGCCCACTAGGAAACACGGTTTCCCGAGTACTCGACAGAGGGTTAGAGGCTCGACGAAAAATAGTGGGAGGCAAGTATTGAATTTGCAACATTCGTTCGAATACTCGCTAAACGCGCTCATCTATATTTTAATCGTCATATTAATCAAAGTATTAGTTGGACTAATATTTTATGTTGTTTTAAAAATATATATAGTTGGACAATATACAAACTCATTCGATATATAGTTGATTTTATAATTGGATTATAGTAATCAATATAATTGAATTAAAATGATAGTTGATCTTATAATTGGATTATAGTAATCAATATTAAGATTATAGTTGATTAAATAATTGGATTATTGTAATCATTATAATAAATAGTACCTTTATTAAAATTGATTAAATAGTTAGACTATTAAAATCAAGAAAGGATTTGAAAAGTTGAATATTTAAATGATTTAATTTTCATTGGGAATTAATAACAGGTTACTTTATTGGATAAAATAACTTGTTATATCTAGGCCCATAATTAAGCAAATAAGTAGAGCATAAAATCTTTGGAAGATTTATGTGATGATGGCTTTAGTGCTTAATTTAATATACTTGACAATAAATCTATTTTAAAGTCAAAGTTTGCGATTGGGCATGTAGCACGAGGTGCACATCGTTTCGATATTCTAAAAACCCAAGGCTTGGCCTAAGGTTCCTAAAATATTGAAAAGGATAATTGACATATACCAAAGTGACTACCATTTGGATATGGCAGACACGAAGGAATTAAAGAAAGGGCAAGGCTCTGACTTTAAAATGTTTGTCAAAGTTATGTTCACAACTAGTATTGAAATTAGATTTTAATACTAAGTGTGGTACATAAAATATATGTATTGATGTTCAGAATCTGCTTTGAGCAGGATACTGACTTCAAGCTGAGATTGCTCTGCGAATCGGAAATGGGACGAAAGTCGCTGTTTCGACCGTAGATACCTAAGTTTAGGAACTACCCTTTGGTTGTGTACTTAAATTAGGAACTGTTATAATGTAACTAGTTTGACTAGAGACATTATCTCTATATCAGTGTTTAATCCATTGTGGATAAACCTTTATATTCTAGAACACTAAGTGTTTCATTATATAAAGAATGATACTGAGATAAACACATTAGATGTGAATAACAGAATTTATATTTTGAATATAATTAAAATCTCAAAACATATAAAATGACAAATAAATAGCTCAAATTGATTTGATCAATAAAGACTTATTTGTGGCATTGTTGTCTGGGACACAATTAAACAGACTCGTATATCCACACTTTTGAAGAGTAGGTACTAGGACTGATTTGACTAATCAAATAAAGTCTACGAATCTAGTTTATTAGGTAAAACACCTAAAACACTATTTACTTGGTAATAGTGTGAAAGCCACCGATCTGTTAGCACTATTCATTGTGAAGATAGTGGGCCCATATCTAGCTAGGCTAGATGTGAACATGAATATTTCGTGACCTTAACGGATGTGGCATCATGTTATGGTTATGTGTTTCTTTTGAAGAACACCAATCGAAAACTTTTAGAGTTTCGACACGAAGTAGATAAACAGATCGGCTATATATTATTCCGTCGCGGTAAGACCGTAATGGAAAATACTTCAGCAGTAAGTTTCATACGTACATGAAAGAGTACAATATTCTTTCAGATGAGGACTCCTCCCGAGACACGTCAGTTTGACGGTGTGTCCAAACTAAAAACCGAATTTTGTTGGACATGATAAGGTTTATTATGAGTCGCTCTGAGCTATCATTTCCTTCAACAGGATATGTATTAACAGTGCAAAACTTATTTAGAATAAGGTTCCATATAAATCTGTTTGACAGATATCATATAGGATATGAACAGGAAAGAAACAGGGTTTCTCATTCCTAATAATTTGGGTATGCCAGGCATAACGTTTGGATGATACCAAACTAGAACCCAAATTGGATAAGTGCCAATATAGGTTATCCTAAGGGAAACCTTAAGTATAGTACTTATAAATCTCACATGAGAACAATATGATTGTTGCTCACCATGCGGTTTTCCTGAGAGGAATACCGATATGCAGTGGTCAGTGGGAGGATAGTGATACTCGATGAAAATCGGAGTAATACTATTCAAGGCACGAAGTCCTTAATGGAACACAAACAGTTCATCAATGATGAATTTTGTACCATTAATCTTCGAATACACAAGAACGGGGTAGATCGGATAGAGTCAGAAAACAACCTAGGGTATGGGTTTCTGATCTAACCTCATAAATGATGTCAATCTTATGAGGGTATACCATCCGACTACGTTTTGAGGAAGTGATACGAGGTATCAACTCCCTGTTATGGCAAAGTGCCATGAGTCCGAAATGGATTCCATGTATAACAACTATTTTGGATACTAGTTGTTGTACCACAAGGCATTGTGCCTATTGGTGGAATAAACGTCTTCAAGGAAGACATACATGGAAGGCAACATACCAACGTACAAAGCTGGGCTTTTGACGGAAAGGTATCGTTATCAACATTGTGTTAATAACGGTTCAACCTTTTACCTGTTACCATGATAAATCCATTTTGAAGATGCTTGTTGATAAATGCGTATTTCATTTATGAAATGTGTCAGTTATAGATCAAAATCGCTTTCCTGAAAAGGAACCTTTTGGAGGATGTTTACAACATCCTGACGATTTTGTATAACCGACAAACAAGGTTTGCGGGTTATTCGATCCATGTTTGGATTAATGGAAGCATAAGGTTCTTGGAACTGTCGTTTTGAAATAATCATAATGGTTTATGATTTGACTCAAAATGAAATAATTCTTGTGTATATAAGGAGGTTAGTGGGAGAGCGCACTGACAGTGAAATTCCCATAAAGCTATTGTTAAAAGCTTGGCTTTCAATAGAAATTCTCCGTAGAATTCTGGGGAGTAACAACCTTTATTGAAGGAATAAAGATCTACTGGGATAGATTTGGAGTTGTTAACACTTGTTGACGGCTGATTTTGGTCTCAGGGTAATATTGGAATATCACTCCCGAGGAAATCCTCCCTCAATAGTGAATTTGTTTGGTTATGGGGGACCAAAGGCAAATTTAGCGGAAAACAGATAAAACACACCAATCAACAAGGGGATTTAACGTGGTTCGGTGGATTTGGATCCGACCTACGTCCACGGACACAAAAAAGATGGTGCTTTTATTACTTAAACACTCTTCTCGGGTCACTACAAGTCAGAGCTTGAAGACTTAGATCACTCGTTTTTGTTGATGATTTGATGATGCTTTTTGTGATCCCTTTTACACATACTATGCTCTCCTATTTATAGTAATACAGAAATCAGACTCCTATTTGCATAAGAAATCCTAGTTGAACTTAGTCTCTTCTCCTTGTAAGGATTCCTAGTCCGATTCTCCCTTCTTTTTTCTTATTCTTTTTCGGATTCTGACTTCATTTCCTTGTGAGAGTAGGATAATCTGCTCATCTTATCCGCAAGAATAGAGTATCGTCATCTTGAACGCGTCTCGCCGTCTGGTCGGTCTTTATGTGGTCGGTCATGACAGTCTTTTATGTTGAGAGTGTTCCTGCCGACCTTAAAGTGCTCGGTCATCCGAACCAAAGTGGTCGGTCTTCACATGTTGTGGTCGGGTCGGTTATGATGATCTCAACCAGCCAGGAAATTACCCTTCTGTCCTCGTCGTGCTGTCTTAAATGTTATAGTGCCTGAAAACACCATCAACATCTGTCCCCTAGTTCTCGGTTCCAACAAGCGTGCAAGTTGGTGCCGGGAACTACATAAAGAAGGTGTTTCTGACTTGCTCTGTTGGAGGTCGGTCTTGGGTCGAGAAATGCTTTGTTGCTTCTTTTTAAGCGTTTCGTCTCGAGACACGCAATCAGTCACGTCCGTTTAAATGCCTATCAAATCAACTTTAGGGTTTCTTCTAATTTTGACACTTGTCAAACATCCGCCGGGTTCCCGCCAAAAGAGGGGACGAATCGACCGTGCAGAGGCATCTTCACAGTGGGCTTATCTCAGCCGTCTGTTTGAACTTGGGAGACCCCTTTTGCAGTCGACACTTGGCGTTCATTCGGGCTCTTCCTTAGATCCAATGGTCACGAGCGTCTTTGCCATGACTATAAAAGGGCGAGGCTTTCACTGTTCAATCTTTTTCGGCAATTCTTCTTCTTCTTTTCTGCAAATATCTCTGTGATTTGCCCAACTCCGTACTTTCGAAGTTCAACCGTGGTCTTTTTCTTTCTCTGTGCTGTGAACATAAGGAACGGGCACACCCGCACTGAACAACCTTCTGCCTTTTCTGAGAAGATCAAGTAAGTCTTCTGAACGACCTCTTCCCCTTTTGTGTTTATGAATCTGTGTTTTGCTAGGGAAAGATTTATGGTTTGCCGGGTTCTGCTTTAGGGCACTTTTAGAGACCACCTGTTTAGCTAACATGGAAACCGTGAGTAGTTTCTTGTAGCCATAAACTGACTTCCCCTTCCTTCTCTGTTTTTCTGGGTGTTTAGGGATGTCTGACAGCGGTTCCTCCCTGAAAAGCCTGTAAGATCTCAACTCCCCCTGCTGAGGAGCTCTCCTCGGGCTCTGGGGCACCTAGTGTAGAAGACCTTGACACTACCCCCCTACTCCCTCCGAGATCGAACAAGACTCCTACCATCAGAGGGTTCCTCGGAAGGACCCAGAGCCTGGTGAACTTGGGTCGTCGGCTCTGGATATGAATCGTCCCTCCAAAATAACTGAGGATGATCTTGCGCTGTTGCGGCAACGATACGACATCCCGATAGATATAGCCCTTGAAGTTCCCGGCCCAATGGATCGTGCTAGTCAACTTGATGAGGGCTCGGTGGCACTTCTTCCTGTCTTTTTTGAGTGTGGGCTACGGCTGCCTATGCAACGTTATTTTGCTTGGATGCTGGCCGAGATGGAGATTGCCCCTTGCCAATTGAGCTTGAATAACTGGAGGATTCTGGCCGGCATATATGTGGTCTGGCACCGGGCAGGTTTAGGTGTACCTTGTTTGGAAGATGTGAAGAGGTTATACCGTTTGAAGTCTAACCCAAAGACTCACTATGGTTGGTATTACCTCTCTACTTATGATAGCTCATCCAACCTTGTCCAGAAACTCCCCGACTCCAACAAGAACTTCAAAGACCTTTGGTTCTGGGCTACTGGGGACTGGGGTCGGGTCCTGAGATCGTTTGAGGAGGACGTCTCGGTTCCGGATATCTTCAGGGCTGGAGGTTAGGAGTTTAATACCCCTTCTTTCTTTCTTTATTCCCGTTCTTGGTTTCTTAGGTTTCTGACTTCTCTGGTTCCTCCCAGCTTGTTGGAGAGATGCTCCCAAGGTTTCTCGTCAGGTTCGGAGGCGGGTAGGCTGGGCTCGGGGGTATGCTGCCCACTGGAGGAAACTGGTTAATGATGCGGCCTTTGTTGAGTCAGGCCTTACTCGGACCGTTCCTCCGGAAGTCTCGGGTCGGATAGGTAGGTGTCTGCCGGCTGTTTTTATCATGTGCTTTATATGCTCGGGTTCTGACTCCATTTTTTTTGTAGGCATGTCGAAGAGGCCAAAGTTTCTTGAGAAGTTGGCCGGTACCATGAAGAAGGCCGGTCATGCTGAAACGGGAACTTCCCGGGCGCAACCTGATCCTGCAGGGGCTGAGAGGGCATCTCAGGGGAGAGTTCAGCCGGCTGCTCGTGATCTATCTTCTCCTCGGTGCACAATCATTGGGGTCTGCTCGTCTCACCAGTCCGCCGAAGTCCTTGAGGAAAAGGAGGCGTCAATTGGGGCCGAGGAGACCGAGCTGGTCCAAGAGGAGGAGGAGGATCCTGTCCCGGGCAAGAAGAAAGATGCTCGCCGGGGCAAAAAATCATCCGTGGGCTCCTCAAAAAAGCGAAAGGGTTCTGTAATCCTCGGGGTGGATGACTTGGGAGAAAGCATCCGGGAGGCCACTTCCCATTTAGTGCCGGCCTTCAATGAATTGGCCGAGGTGATTCCTCCTGAGGAGGTCTCGAGGTATGAGGATATCTCGCCCGAGGCTGGGATCACCGAGATAAGCTCTCAGATGGCAAAGGTAGTTTTATTCTCTCATTTTTTTCTGACTTCGGTTCTCGGTTTTCTTCATATCATATCATGACCTTTTTCTCTTCTTCTTTTTTTTTTTGCAGGCCACTTATCTCATGGCCAATAATAAAGATCTTCTTTTGAGCCTATTGTCCGAGGGTGGTCAGGCTCAGAGGCTTCAGAATCGTCTTACAGAGGCGGAAGCCAAGCTGGCCGACCGGGAGGGGGTGATTCAAAACCTTGAGTTGACAGCCATTGAGAACTTCAAAGTTAATAAGGCTCTTAAGGCTGCTGCTGCGCTGGAGCGAAAGCTTGTTGACAATGCTCGGGAGGATTTGAAGACCGCCCAGTCTGAAATTGGCGTTTTGAAGGCCAATGTGGCCAGTGTCGAAACCAAATTGAAAGCCAATGAAGTGCAAATGGTGCGGGCTCGGGATGATCTTGAGAGGAAAGAAACCGAGCTTGAGGAAGAGAGGCCGACCTTGAGGCCGAGAAGGAGGCTATCCGTACTGATACCGATGTGCTGCCGAGTCTGAATATGGATCCTATATATGCGGCCATCAGTTTCTGTAAAGGGGAGATCTCCGAGGAGGAGTTCCGGAAGTGGTTCCCTCCCCCTACCGAGGAGGTGATGGATCCTGCCCCGGTTTCGATCGTTCCGGCTTCTGAGGCTCCCCATGAAGGACGACCTGAGGTTTCTGCCGCAGGCGAGGACTGCCTTGAGATCCCTCCTCCCCTCCCTGAAGTAGAGGTCTGCCGTGCAGCCGAGGATGAAGCAGATGTTCCTCCTCCCGAGATCGAGCCAATCCCTCCGTTGTCTGAGCGAGCTGAGGAAGAAATTTCTGCCCCTGTGCGGGCTGAATGAGAAAGGGTAACCCGACCGGGGCCCTATGTACACTTATATATTTTTGTAATAAAACTTCAAGTTGTATTTTGATATACACATATATATATCTTATGTGTGTCTCTCTCCTTTTTTTTTTTTTGTTGTCCGAACAATATGAGACCCTTCAGGGGTCATCATGAACCGGAGGGGTATAACCTGACCCCGAGCTGGGTAACGGACTTTGATTCTGGGGGAATGTTTCCTCCCCACATCGAAGGAGTTTGATCCGGTGGGACGTAACCTGACCCCGAGCTGAGTGAAAGACTTGGGTTCTGGGGGAATGTTACCTCCCCAAACCGAAAGAGTTTGACTCGGTGGGACGTAACCCGACCCCGAGCTGAGTGAGATGTTTGGGTTCTGGGGGCATGTTACCTCTCCAGCCAAACGAAGGCCGGCCTGGGGGAATGCTACCTCCCCAGTCCGAAGAAACCGACTCGGTGGGACATAACCCGACCCCGAGCTGTGTGAAAGACTTGGACCTGGGGGAATGTTACCTCCCCAGTCCAAAGAAACCGACTCGGTGGGACATAACCCGACCCAGAGCTGTGTGAAAGACTTGGACCTGGGGGAATGTTACCTCCCCAGTCCAAAGAAACCGACCCGGTGGACATAACCCGACCTCGAGCTGTGTGAAAGACTTGGACCTGGGGGAATGTTACCTCCCCAGTCCAAAGAAACCGACTCGGTGGGACATAACCCGACCCCGAGCTGTGTGAAAGACTTGGACCTGGGGGAATGTTACCTCCCCAGTCCAAAGAAACCGACTCGGTGGGACATAACCCGACCCCGAGCTGTGTGAAAGACTTGGACCTGGGGGAATGTTACCTCCCCAGTCAAAAGAAACCGAATCCGTGGGACGTAACCCGACCCCGAGCTTAGAGAAACCAAGTGACCTCGGCGGAACGAATCCAGCCCCGAGCCCAATAAATAGGTGGCCTCGGCGGAACGAATCCAGCCCCGAGCCAGGTAATCCAAGTGGCCTCGGCGGAACGAATCTAGCCCCGAGCCGAATAATTTTTGGGACTTGTACAGAAGGGAAGTGAATCAACCTCTTGAAGTCCTGCCAAATCCGACATGGGCGTCCCTCTGCCAGACCGGCGAAAAACAAAAAACAAGTTGAAATAAAATCAAAATCCGGGGGTGACTTAGCACCTATCCTATGAAAACGTTTTTTGCAAAAAGAATAACAACATGGATGCCTCAAAACAGCGTCCTGCCCGAGGTCTCCAAAACACAATTCTGAATCTTTCAATTCAGCGTCCCGGCGAACCAGGATTCGGATCAAAAAGAGCGTTTGATTGGTAAGGGCAATCCTCTACACATCGGTTCACTGGGGAGCCTGTGTATTGTAATGAGGGCTTCTCCTTACCACGCTGGAGTAGGCACACGCTACAGGGGCACGCGCATCCCCGTGTTGCGTCTCTCGTGGATCCGAGATGATGAATGGATCAAAGAGTGTCCGGGATACTAAGGGCACATTCCTCCTTAGGTCCGGCATCACTGGAGCTAGCAATCGTCACGGGGCATCACCATCCCCCGTGCTATGCTTTCCCACGGATCCATTACATCGGGTAAGTGAGGATCAAAGAGTGTTCGATACATTAAGGGCATATTCCTCCTTATGTTCGGTAACACTGGAGCAAGCAATCGCCACAGGGGTATCATCCATCACTGTGCTATGCTTCTCACGGATCCTTATGCATCGAGTATGTCCCTGAGGACCCCGAGCTGAGAAGGCACTTGACCTGGGGGAATGTTACGTCCCCAGTCCGAAGGGCTGACTCGGTGGGACGTGCCCGACCCCGAGCTGAGAAAGGCACTTGGACCTGGGGGAAGTGTTACGTCCCCAGTCCGAAGGGATGACTCGGTGGGACGTGCCCGACCCCGAGCTGAGAAAGGCACTTGGACCTGGGGGGATGTTACGTCCCCTGTCCGAAGGGCTGACTCGGTGGGACGTGCCCGACCCCGAGCTGAGAAAGGCACTTGGACCTTGGGAATGTTACATCCCCAGTCCGAAGGGCTGACTTGGTGGGACGTGCCCGACCCTGAGTCAGACGACCTCGGTGGAATAAGATCCAGCTCCGAGCTGATGGTTGAAGCGGCATTGGCGCCTAACTGTTTTATGTAGTGGGCTTCGAGTATGCCCCCTGTTTTTGTATATGGCTTTCAATTTTGTTTTAAGAAAGTGGATGAAAAATGTTTTTTTCATATTTGGGGACATACTGTCCCCTTACAGTTCTTCTGTGTGATACTTCGAGAAAAACTTTATATTTGGTTCATTTGTGGGCATTGTTCGATCCGAAGACCGACCATATTATAATCCCGGGGCCTGTTCCGTAAAGTTCTATCTCCTCGGTTTCCTCAGCTGTAGTGAGTCGAGCACTTTTTGTTTGGCCAGGCGCCTGGGCCTCTGTCTTCTTCTTCTTCTCCCTGGTTCCTTTGTCGTTTTCGACCATCTTCTGTGATGCATAGAGTTTCTCGTGAGAGAGTTGCGAAGCAGCTGCGAGCTGTTTTCTGGCTTCCGCACACAATTCCAATCCCTTCCCGAGTGGGGAATTTCAGTTTTAGGTGGTAGCAGGACATCGCGGCTTTCGTTTTCATCATGAAGGGTCTCCCGATGATGGCCTGGTAACTGCTCATGCAGTCTACTACAGTGAAGTCTGTCATGATCGTCCGGGTCCGGGGATGTGTCCCGACAGTTATTGCCAACTGTATTCTTCCTAGTGGGATAACGGCTGCTCCTCCGAAACCGTATAAGGGAGTGCTATCGTCGGTAAGGGTTGCATATTCTACCCCTAGGTTGTCCAGTGCTTCTCTGGAAATTATATCAACTGCGCTCCCGGGGTCCACTAGGATTCTGTCTACTTCCGACCCGCTGATGACTGCCTTGATTATCAATGCATCGTCATGAGGGAAACTTACTCCTCGGGTATCCTCATCAGCGAACATTATTGGTACCGACCGGCCTCCCGGTAGCCCTGTGCCCTGCTCTGTTTCTAAGACATCTGGTCCTCGGGTTCTGCTGTAATCTTTCCTTGACCGGTTAGAGTTCCCGGCCAGTGTTCTTCCTCCTGCGATGATATTGATTTGGCGACCACGTGCTCTTTGTCTGGCCGTCATGACCTCGTGGTCAATGTATTTGTTGAGATACCCGTTTCGTGCTAGATCTTCCATTTGCTCTCGCAGATCTTTACATCCGTCTGTTGCATGTCCTTTGGAGTTGTGGTGTACACAATAAGCCTTTTGGTTTCTTTTGTCCGGGGGGAATCTCCTTTGGTCGGGTTCCACTAAGAGGCCTTTCCCCTGGATCTCCATGACAATTTGCCCTAGTGGTTTCTTTAGGGGAATGTATGCATCTTCCCCGACCACATGGTTTACTTGGGTCGGCGCCCTTCTCTCTTGATTGTCCCGGTGCAGTGGCTTGAATTCTTTGTGCTTCAGGGGTGGTCTTCTGGATTCTCTTTCTGTCCGGCGGGGGGCACCCTCCCTTGCGGTCCTTTCTCTGATAGTGTTCCCTTTTCGGTACTACTTTCTCTTCGTTTTCTAACAAAACGAATTTTCGGGCCACCTCCAGAGCGGTGGCGTAGTCCGGGGTGTCTTGGATCCTTAGATGGGTCCATAGCCTTCCGACCTTCAAGGCTCCCTTCAAGCTTTCCAGGGCCTCGGGGGATTCATACCCTCCGACTTCGAGTACCATATTATGGTATCTTTCAATAAATATCTTAAGAAGTTCATCGTCTCCTTGCTTCATAAGTCTTAATTCTCCAATCGTCTTTTTAGGAACGCAAGCCCCTTTAAAGTGTCGAATGAACGACTTCTTAAGTTGTGTGAAGCCTCTGATGCTCCCCGGAGCCAGGCTTCTGTACCATAGGATGGCGGGTCCATTTAAAGTTAGGGGGAACACTTTGCAGATGGCATCTCCTGCTACTCCCTGGACTTCCATCAACAAGACAAAGCTTTCGATGTGTGATTTCGGGTCAGAGTGGCCTTTGTAGGGTGCCATGGTCGGCATGTTGAATCGCTTTGGGAATCTTGCCGACCTTATTTTTTCCGCCAGGGGAGATTCATCTTTGCCATCCTGGACATCCCCTCCGTTTGCATTGGGATATACTCCCCATTTGATCAGCTCCTCCCGTAACCAAGATTTCATGTGCTATCTTTGGTTCCACTCCGCTCCGCCTCCTGCGGTCTTCTTTCTTTCTGTTATCCCGGGGGAGGTGCTTCTCGTGGCCGGTATCTTCTCGTATTTCTTCGTCATATTCTTTCTCCTTTCGCCGGGTGTTGCGAAGGCTATCATAGGAGGGGTCTGGTGACGATTTGTCACTCTCTTCCTCCCATGTGTCCTCGGTCCGGGAATCTCCCTGGACCACTACAGATCTCACCCTGTAAGGGTCTCTCCTCCGGGGTCTGTCTTCCTCACTTATATCGACAATTCTCTTTCCTTCTGCTATGTCGTTCCTTCGTCGGCTAGTCCCGGCCTCGAATTTTCAATTGTGTGCTCCTTCTATCCTTTCCAACCGGTCTACTATGGTTTTTAGCAGAGTTTGGCTTTCCTCCATTTCTTTCCTAAGGTTCTCCTCAATCTTCTCCATCCAATCTGCAGCCGAGCTCCCTGATAGTTGGTGGCTTCCGTCTTCCGCCATTGTCTTACTACACGAGTTGCTTTTTGTCCAATTCCCCACAGACGGCGCCAACTGTTGATGGCTGATTTTGGTCTCAGGGTAATATTGGAATATCACTCCCGAGGAAATCCTCCCTCAATAGTGAATTTGTTTGGTTATGGAGGACCAAAGGCAAATTTAGCAGAAAACAGATAAAACACACCAATCAACAAGGGGATTTAACGTGGTTCGGTGGATTTGGATTCGACCTACGTCCACGGACACAAAAAGATGGTGCTTTTATTACTTAAACACTCTTCTCGGGTCACTACAAGTCAGAGCTTGAAGACTTAGATCACTCGTTTTTGTTGATGATTTGATGATGCTTTTTTGTGATCCTTTTACACATACTATGCTCTCATATTTATAGTAATACAGAAATCAGACTCCTATTTGCATAAGAAATCCTAGTTGAACTTAGTCTCTTCTCCTTGTAAGGATTCCTAGTCCGATTCTCCCTTCTCTTTTCTTATTCTTTTTCGGATTCTGACTTCATTTCCTTGTGAGAGTAGGATAATCTGCTCATCTTATCCGCAAGAATAGAGTATCGTCATCTTGAACGCGTCTCGTCGTCTGGTCGGTCTTTATGTGGTCGGTCATGACAGTCTTTTATGCTGAGAGTGTTCCTGCCGACCTTAAAGTGCTCGGTCATCCGAACCAAAGTGGTCGGTCTTCATATGTTGTGGTCGGGTCGGTTCTGATGATCTCAACCAGCCAGGAAATTACCCTTCTGTCCTCGTCGTGCTGTTTAAATGTTATAGTGCCTGAAAACACCATCAACAACACTCTCTAGGAATTGTACATTTAAAATGTATTGATAGGGTGTCTCATACGCTTCGAGCATATGGAGTCACGATCAGGTCAATCCAAGTGATAGTCACTGGATTAAAGATTAAGAACATCTGTTAGTATCTGAGAGAACTAAAGATGTTGTCTTAAACTATGGAGAAGGAGAACTTGAAGTGACTGGGATCACCGCTGCAAGTTTCCACAATAAATACTACGGTACTATAAAGTTTGAATAACGGGACAGTGAGCTGGAAATCTTCCAAGCAAGATAACTGTTGTCGAATAAACAACAAATGCGGATTATTGCTGCAGCTGAGGCAGCAAAAGAAGCCATTTGGATCGAAAATAAATCTAATTAGATTAGATATAGTTCTGTTAGCAGCTGAGCTAGGCGTCAGCACAAGCTAAGGAATTAAAGGTCTCATCGACGATCCAGATATATACTTCTATATCATCTGATTCGTTCGAATCATACATCGTGACGATGTGATGATCGTATAAATCGCGTCAAATGAAAATCAAACAAATCCGCTGACGAAAACCTTTCCTCAGCAATTTGAGCGAACCGTACATAGTTCGGGTGTGGGACACTTGAGTGACTGGCTATGTGCCAAGTTGGAGATTGTTGGACAAAATGACCCATAGCGTCACTATTTTCACAGATCATTGTGTTGTTGTAGCAAATTAACTGTGTGACAAGGAAATTGCACTCTCATCATTTGTGATTAGATCACCATAGATATAAAAATGAAGAGAGGTCTCTGTGATTAGTTCCTGGACTGAGAATGATATGAGACAGTATCAGTCCCCGAAGGATTAATCATTAAATATCCCTAGCCGGAGTATTATCGAGACTGGACATCGATAATGCGGAATAGTCTAGTATTGCACTTGTGTGTGTTGTGAGGGCACAACGACATAGTTCTCATATATATAAGTATCGGATACTTATGGAAGTGCGATAGGAGGTCTTGTTTCACCGATGGTACGGGAAACAGCTTCGCTCTGGATAGACCCCTCGGAATCCCATTGGTATTATGACTATGTGTCTATGGGAGGCCGAAATCAAGGTAGGTGTGTATAGTCTTAACCTGAGACTTACATCGCTAATACTTACGATAATCGATAGACTTTGGTCTTGGTGGTACAGTGCCTTAACCGGTTCTGCGTACACCTTCTCTGGTTTATCAGAGAGTCGTAGTGTATTGGGTGTGATGTCAAGACGGAAGTATCACTTCAGTCATAATGGAGATGATGTCACGCATGATACGGTACTAGTGCTCTTGAGTGTTGCGCAACCAATCAGGATATTGTGACCAGGTCATGAATATCCGATTATAAAGACTATGTTACCAGACATCCGACATGTGCTTCGGACGGGGTAGACACTTATCCAGCCCCAGCCCTAGCACGTGACTATCCGATACTGGACCGATATACACAATACAATGGTATATACGCTTGATACAGATCTTAATATTCTTATAAGAATATGTCCGGAGAATTGGGAAGACTTGGTGCTTTGCTAGGAGTCGACCTTGTCTCGTAAATCGGTTAGAACGTAGTACTTGGTACGTACGTGATTCGGATACTCCGACGACCGTATTTACTGCCAACATATCCGGGGATCTCATGGGTCGCTTCCCAGTGATCCACCAATGACGTATGACTAGCACATTTATTAATCGGGATTAATTTGATGAGAGAGAAAATTAATCTAGGATTAATTACGGAGATATTTTATCTAGGATAAAATATCGTCTGAAGAGAGAAAACGATTAATTCGGAATTAATCAATTAAATTAATATATTCGATATATTAATCGAAATTAGATTTCGACGCAGAATTGAAATTGGATTTTAATTCGGGCGAACGAATTAATTTAGAATTAATTCGTTAGCGACGTGAATAGTGAATTCGCTAGGCGCAATCATTTAATTTCGACGCGACGGAAAATTCGCTAATTGAGAATTAGTGAACCCGAGCCTGAGTGTGATTGCGAGCGCATTCGTATTTCGAATTCGAGTGCGGCAATGCAAGTCACATCAAGCGTCAAATCATTCGTCACATCAAGCGTCAAATCAAATGTCACTTTGAGTGATGTGATTGATTGATGTGAATGATTGATTGAAAGACACACATCACTTTATTAAAGTAAAATGAATAGTTGATGTGTGTTGTTGGAATAGTGTTTGGTGGTTGTAAAGCATTTACTTTTTGATTTTAATTAATTGATTAGTAATTGTTTGATATATTTTTATGAAAAATATATAAAGTGATTTTGGAAATCATTTACTAACCTAATACACACTTTCCGTCCTCTCTTTATCCATCATCATTCACGCCCAAATGGGCAGTAAAATGCTCACTGGTTTTCTTCATTTTGGGCATGAGTTTGGGAAGCAATATGCTTGATTTTGTGGCAAAATCAAGAAGAGCTAGCACTCCGAGAGACTTGCGAAGGTGGTAGGGAAGTTCACCCATGAGCCTGGAACCATTCGATGAAGCTTGGAGCTCCATTTCTCAACTCAAAAATCTGATTTTGTGGGCAGTGAACTGCAGTTGCGTTTTTGCAAGGGAAAAATCAACTTCGTTCGTTGCCGATCGACTCAACCGATCGATGTGAGTATTCAGCTATCTCCGTTGGTGTGTTCACACATGTATTTCAGTCTTGTTTGATCTTGGGACCTAAATAAAACTAACAGTTTTATGGGCTTTGGTGGGCTAATTGGGCTTGGATGTGAGGCTAGCAGCAAAACCTGAATACTGACAGTTTCGAACACCGATTCGAACGGTACACGAACGCCCGCAATCTGCTTGACGTTCGAACATGGTCACGAACGAAAACAGTGAACTTGTGAATGAATCTAATGACATACTTATTCTGAATTTCCCCTTCCGACGTCCGTTTCCCGCGACTTTCGTGACTTAAAAGGTAGTGTCTCTAAATGAGACTCATCCTAGGGACTTATATGCAACAATGCAGAGCCTATAGTAGCCCCCACTTTGATGGGACTTGTGTAATGTCTAACAGTGACAATCCTATCAAAGTTATGCAATGCATTTTCACTTACCTGGCTCAGCAGCTGCCACCTGACTTGCCTGTTGTCTCGAACTGAGTTGATGATGTAGTGGACCTCGATCCTGGGACACGTCCCAATAGCTGCAATCGACAATGGGGGCCTCGACCCTGGGACGCATCCCAATAACTACAACCGACAACGGGGGCCTCGATCCTGGGACGCATCCCAATACCGCTGACAAAAGGTGGGCCTCGACCCTAGGACGCATCCTGAAACTAATGATGCAGTGGACCTCGATCCTGAGACGCATCCCAATAGCTGCAACCGACAACGGGGGCCTCTACCCTGAGACGCATCCCAATACCGCTGACAAAAGGTGGGCCTCGACCCTGGGACGCATCCTGAAACTGATGATGCAATGGACCTCGATCCTGGGATGCATCCCAATAACTGCAACTGATATATGTGTTGACGTAGGCCTCAACCCCGAGATGCATCCCCAAGGCTGCTGCTAGTATTGATGTGGGCCTCGCCCCCTGGGACGTATCCCAAAAATGCTGCTGGTATGTTGATGCTTCTAATCGGCTTATCTTTGCCACCTTCTCTTTTCTTCTTCAAAACCTGTGAATACAAAACAAACACAAAACGAATGCCAAAATGTGTTATGTGTATGCATGCATGCATAAGTTTCCTTATCCCGTCGGTTAGGTCTTCTGCTAAGTTTTCTCTTTCTCAGGCAAAATATTGCTTCAATCTGTCCACGTTGATCGGCTCAGTGAACTTGTTACCTTCTAGGTCTGACAGTCTCACTGCCCCATTTCCCATTACTTTCTGCACTATGTAAGGTCCTTCCCAGTTAGGTCTGAACTTTCCTCTCGGATCTGTCATCGACGGCCTTGACTGCTTAAGTACCAAATCACCCTTTTTAATCTTAGTAGGGCGCACATTCTTGTTGATTACCCGAGCCAACCTATTCTGATATATCTACATGTGATACAAGGACTTCATTCTCTTTTCATCTAGCAGTGCTAACTTTTCAAACCTCTGTGCGGCCCATTCTTGTTCAGGTAACTCTGTTTTTGCTAATACCCTCATTGACTGTATCTCAACTTCCACTGGCAGTACTGCTTCCATTCCATGAACCAAAGAGTAAGGTGTGGCTCATGTTGCTGTTCTCATAGACGTTATGTACCCCCACAAGGCGTATGGCAATTTGTCGGCCTAATCCTTGCAGTTCTCTGTCATCCTGGCCAAAATTGTCTTTATTGGCTTATTGGCTGCTTCGACTGCCCCATTTGCCTGCGGCCTGTAAGGTGATGACTTATGATGGCCTATCCCGTACTTCTGCAACATTGCCTTTGTCTCTCCCTGAAACTGAACTCCGTTATCTGTAACCACATGGTGCGCCATACCATACCGACATATGAGATTCCGGGTTATAAAATTTGCCATCTGCTTCGCTGTAACATTGCGGAATGACTCGGCTTCCACCCACTTTGAGAAATAATCTACTGCCACTACTATGAAGCGATGCCCATTCGATGCATTCGGTCGAATCTCTCCAATCATATCAATTCCCCATGCTGAGAAAGGCCACGGCTCTGACAACCCGTGTAACTCAGTGTGCGGCAAATGATTCAAATTACCGTGTGCTTGACAATCATGACAGTGCTTTACCATCTTCGCGCAGTCTATCTCCATGGTTGACCAGTAAAAACCCTGTCTTACTATCTTGCGGGACAGATTCAACCCGTTCTTGTGCGGACCACATACCCCGGCGTGTACTTCTTCCATTACCTATTGAGCCTCTTCTTTTCTCAAACATTCCAACTGAATACCGTTTACTTGCCTTTTGTACAGTTCCCCTTTGAAAATCACATACTGGGAAGCTAATTTCTGAATGGCTAATCTGTCTTTTCTGTTTGCTCCCTCCGGGAGTTCCCTATGTTCCAGATACATTTGAATGTCGTGATACCAAGGTTTACCATCGTCGATCTCCACTTCTAAGACTCTTTCTATCTCATAAACGGGTCTATTTACTGTTATCAGTACCAACGGTCTCATTACTAACTTCTCTGGATTTTTCCAAGTTGCTGCAAGTGTAGCTAATGCATCCGCCTTCTGATTCTCGTCTCGCGGCAAGTACTGAAACTTACAATCAGGGATAACCTGTGCCAACTTTATGAGGTGAAAAAGGTAAGGTTTCAACCATTCTTCTTTCAATTCCCATTCTCCATGCATCTGTCGGATCACCAGCATCGAATCTCCGTAGACCTCCACGCTCTCAGCCTTCAAGGCTATCAGTCCAGTCAAACCAAAGGCACATGCTTCATACTCGGCCATGTTGTTAGTTACTCTGAACGTCAACCTTTTGGCCAAGGGCAAAGTCTCTCCTTCGGGGGTCACTATCACGATCCCAATTCCGGCTCCCTTGTAATTTACTGCTCCGTCGAAATACATCCTCCACCCTTGAACTGCTATTGCTTGGATCTCTTCATCTGGTAATTCAAACTTATACTGATCCCCTTCAATAGGTTGTAATGCCAGAAACTCTGCCACTGCTCGCCCTTTGATTACTTTGGACGTGAGGTACTCAATGTCAAACTCTGTCAGCAATACCAACCATCTGCCCAACTTCCCTACCAGCGAGGGCACCAAATGCAGATATTTCAAGGGATTTTCTTTTGCCACTACCTGGATCTTGTAGGACTGGAAGTAATGCCGCCATTTTCTGGAAGCCCATACCAGTGCTAGACAGATCTTCTCTACCCCTTGATAACCAGCCTTATACGGGAGCATCTTCTTACTGAGATAGTAGACTGCATGCTCTACCCCGGTCTCATCTGCCTGTACCATCATTGCCCCCAATGCTTCTGATTCTATAGCCAAATACAGTACCAAGGGTCTGCCCGGTCTCGAAGGTTTCAAAACAAGAGGATTCACCAAATATTCTCTGATTTTATCGAAGGCTGTCTGACACTGCTCATTCCACTTCACTGGCTGGTCTTTTCTTAACAACTTGAAGATAGGCTCACACACTGACGTCAACATGGCAATGAACCGACTGCTGTACTGGATTTTCCCATGGAATGCTCTGACTTTTTTTTCTGTCTTCGGTGTAGGCATCTCGGTGATTGCTTTGATCTTCTCAGAGTCTACCTCTATCCCTCCCATTCCTACTGTATGTCCCAGAAATTTTCCAGATGTAACTCCTAACACACACTTCTTAGGATTCAACCGCAGGTTGTACTTATCGACCCTCTGAAGGAACTTCTCCAGTGCTTCTATGTGCCCGATTCTTGTCTCTGATTTCACCATCATGTCACCACATACACTTCAATCTCTTTGTGCATCAGATCGTGGAATAATGTAGTGGCCATCCGCTGATAATTAGCTCCTGTATTTTTGAGCCCAAACGGCATTACCTTGTAACAATAAGTACCCCACTCTGTGACGAAGGCAGTTTTGTGCTTGTCTTCCTCAGCCATAAGAACCTGATTATACCTTGAAAACCCATCTGCAAATCAATACATGGCAGATAAAGCTGCACTATCAACTAGTACATCAATATGAGGTTGAGGAAAATCATCTTGCGGACAAGCCTTGTTGAGATCTTTGTAATCCACACACATTCTGACTTTCCCGTCTTTCTTCGGCACCGGCACAATATTTGCCAACCACTCAGGATACTTCACTACTTCCAGGAACCCCACATCTATCTGTTTCTTAACCTCTTCTCTGACCTTCTCGGCCCACCCAGGTCTTATCCGTCGAAGTTTCTGTTTCACTGGCCTCATATTCGGATAAGTTGGTATTGTGTACTGGGCAATGCTTCTGTCTACCCCAGGCATGTCCTCATAGGACCAAGCAAACACTTTGGCATATCTGACCAATACTTCTTCTAATTTCTCCCGCTCTTCAGCGGTAACTTCACTTGCAATCAGAATTTCCTTGGGATTATCAGGCGTGCCCAGGTTAAATGTATTCGTTCTGGTGGAGCTGATATCAAATATACTCAAGTCATGCAAGTTAGAGGAAAAACACTCGGGCAAATAAGCAAAATGATTGTCTTTATTGCTAATAAATGCGGGAGTACACTCAAACAAATCAGGAAGATAAATGTCTTCATCATCGGCGGACACTTCATCCTCCGCAACCAGGTTCTTCTCAGACTTCTTATCCTCTTCGAGAGTCAGGCTCTCCAACTTCATCAATTCTTCTTCCCAATTCTCTTCCTCCACAACTTCTTCGGTCAGCGGCTTCTTACCCAGCATCTCTTGGAAGATCTCAAAACCATGCACCACAATTCCGTTAACTTCTATTGGTTCGGGCTCACCTTGATACCCTGAAGCCTTTACAAAGCAATCCATCAATTTCAGCCCTTTCTTTTTAACCTTCGGCTTTTCCTCGTCAGATTTTTACCCCAAACCCCTCCGAGTAGTATGTCCTCTAAAGTCTGGCAGTTTTGAACCCTCACCCGGCTCGAACTTCATTTTTCCCATGATCCTAGCTACCTTAGGATCCACCCATTCCTCAAAAGTTGCCGACACTTGGAACCTTGTGACAGGTTGTATTTCCAAAGCAGCCACAACATTGTCTACCTCAGCTCGGATGGTGACAATCTCTCCCCCATATGGGAACTTAATCATCTGATGCAGAGTGGAGGGCACACCCCCAAGCTTATGAAACCAAGGCCTTCTCAAATACAAGGCAAAAATGGCTGGGATATCCAACACTGTGAACTCAACTTCGTCCTTAATAGGACCAACCTTGACCGCTGCTACAAATGTACCCTCAACTCCTCGCTTACTGTCATCATAAGCCTTGATAGTCATACTAGAGGGATCCAGATCTGTTGTTTTAAACCCAGCTTGGCCAAAATCTTCGACGGGCACACATTAATGGATTGGCCATCATCCACCATCACACAAGAGGTCATTTTACCCCTCACTTCAGCTCTGATAAACAAAGGTCTATTATGATTTCTCCCATCAACTGGGAGTTATTCCTCAGAAAAAGTGATTGCCTGCAAAGCCTCCTTTTGCACTGACCCAACAAACATTGCGGGGTTGGCATCCTCCGTCACCATTATCTTGCTTAAGGCCTCAACCATGGCCCGTCTGTGCTCCCGAGATGCACACAACAAATCCCAGATACTCACTTGTGCTCAGGTTTTCCACAACTGTTGCAGCACTACATCTCCCTCGGCATTTTCTGTATTCTCAGCCACTTCTCTACCCTCTGATAACACTCATTTACCATTCTTAGTCATATTATTGTAGAAACGCCCACTGCGTGTCATCCCAGAAATTCTGCCCCCGTTCTGTCTCATCTTCACTGTTACTATCCCAAATTCCAAGGCAATAGGCTTGATGGTCAAAGGATTTGAGGACAAGGCTTTCGGGTAGGCTGGAGTTTATCATATAGGTCGGTGGGGGGACAAAGTGGTAATTTGATATGGAATTTTGGTGTGTGTTGGGGCGTTCTGTTTCAGGGTCGGGTATCTTTTTGGAGTCTATAAGGTCCTGGATTTCATGGCGGAGGCGGGCACAATTATCAATGTTGTGGCCTTTCTGTTGGTGGAAGTGACAGTATTGGCTCAAATTGAGATGTGGTGGTGAAGGGTTGGGAAATGGTTTGGTTTCCAGGGGTTTCAGAAGTCCTTGTCTTTTTAATTTCTCCAGCACTTTTGACAAGGGTCTCCCTAAGTTGGAGAATCTCCGATTTCGGATGGCAGCAATATCCGCAGAAACAGGTTTGGTACCTGATGTTCCCCCAATAGGCCTCTTACTTAGTCCATAAAACTTCCTGTTTTTTGCCTCTTCTTCTTCAATATCCATGACAGTTTCTCTCAACTGTTGAAAATCTACAATCATGGAGGTCATCCTCCTCAGCTTGCCATAAATCGAGGGCTTGGTGCCCTTGATGATCATTTTAATCTGGTCCTTCTCAGAGGTCCGAGTCTGCATTTTCAGAAGCTGGCTTCTCCAGCGGTCTACATACTCCATGAAGCTTTCCTTCGGCTTCTACTTAGTGTTTTCCAAATCACGGAGTGACAAATCAATTTCCAGATCTATAACATATTGCTTCAGAAAAGCATCAGCCAGTTCTCTCCAATCTTCCCTAATCTTCTTCTAAAGGCTGTGATACCAAACTACCGGCACTCCGTCAAGTGACATCCCAAACATTTTCTGCACTTGACGCTTGGATAAACCCATTGAACTCATAACTGAAACATACTGACGGAGATGGACCCTCGGATCCCCATTCCCATTGAACTTAGCCATATCCGGCATCTTGAACTGAGCTGACAACTGTTCTTCGAAGGTCATTACCTCATAATCTAACAACTCTTCATGTTTACCCCTCATTTTGCGGGTAACTGTTTCAATCTGATCCCGAAGCTTCTAAAATTCTGCCTGAGACCCAATCACTCTGCCTGTTGCATACTCTGCCATGTCGTCATCAAAAGCGGGGATATCATCCCCCAACCCACTCGGAGGCTCCTCACGCCTCACATTCTTAGAATTTCCCCCAGCACGGGGTACAACCAGACCAGCCACAGCAGTAGTCAAGGCTTGCAACTGTTCAGTAATTTTGGCGAGACCATTTTCCAACTGATCTATCTGGGATACCTCGTTATCAGATGTACTCATATCTGTTACCGGTCTTTTAGTGAGTCTTCCCTCTTTTCTAACCCAAAAGGAATCTATGATGTCTTTTATAGACATAAAGGGTGTTAACAGGATATATGTATGCATGAGATGAATGAGATGCATGCGATACAAGGAATATATCAATTCATTATAATTCTCACACAAATCGGCCCATCATCATTATAGAAGCTTTTGGGCTAACTGTCATAGGAGTGAACTCGTCCCAGTTTAAATGGCCCAACAAGTTCACATCTTATGGCAAGAAATCCAACCGTATCCAAATGATAATGTTCCTAAACACAAACATATAATGGCCCATCGGCGTTTTAGAAGCTTTTGGCCCAATCATCATACTCGGAGGCTCCTCACGCCTCACATTCTTAGAATTTCCCCCAGCACGGGGTACAACCATACCAGCCACAGCAGTAGTCAAGGCTTGCAACTGTTCAGTAATTTTGGCGAGACCATTTTCCAACTGATCTATCTGGGATACCTCGTTATGAGATGTACTCATATCTGTTACCGGTCTTTTAGTGAGTCTTCCCTCTTTCCTAACCCAAAAGGAATCTATGATGTCTTTTATAGACATAAAGGGTGTTAACAGGATATATGTATGCATGAGATGAATGAGATGCATGCGATACAAGGAATATATCAATTCATTAAAATTCTCACACAAATCGGCCCATCATCATTATAGAAGCTTTTGGGCTAACTGTCATAGGAGTGAACTCGTCCCAGTTTAAATGGCCCAACAAGTTCACATCTTATGGCAAGAAATCCAACCGTATCCAAATGATAATGTTCCTAAACACAAACATATAATGGCCCATCGACGTTTTAGAAGCTTTTGGCCCAATCATCATAAGATACGTTCTTGTCCCAGTTTAAATGGCCGAACAAGCCCATACCTCATGAAAAAAGGTCCGAATGGATCCAAACGACAATGTTCCCAAACACAAGCATACATAAATAATTTCTACAGGGTGGCCCATCAACATTTCAGAAGCTTTTGGCCCAATTGTCATAGGATACGAACTCGTCCCAGTTTAACTGGCCCAACAAGCCCATACCTAATGACAAAAAGGTCTGAATGGATCCAAACGACAATGTTCCCAAACAAAAGCATACATAAATAATTTCTACATGGTGGCCCATCAACATTTCAGAAGCTTTTGGCCCAATTGTCATAGGATACGAACTCGTCCCAATTTAAATGGCCCAACAAGTTCGTATTTCTGACAAGAATTCCAACTGCATCCAAATGAGGATTGCCCATAACTAGGTCTCCCCACTCAAGGGTTCGAGATCGCCAAGTGAACGCACCATTTTTATACCTTACAGTATGTGCCAACGAGTTATGGTGTGTGACTGACTGTCAAATGGATTTCCCATTGTAGATTCCGCAGAGGGAGGGCGGAGCGAACTCTCTTAAAAATCCAAGCCTCTTAGGCTCTTATCGCTTGGTGACAGGAATAAACAACGAGTCCTCCAAATTAGTCCATCACAATAGGCTACAAGTAAGTGATTATCTAGGTGACTTCACTGCTTTTCCTTATAAAAAGGTAGTGAATGAAGGAAGACACCAAACCATTACCCAGCCTTAAAAAAAGTGCCTTTGATTAAACCTCTTTTAACCCACAGTAGACACGGTTAATTAAAGCACAAATCATAATATTACAAGACATTATTTCGGGGCCGATTCTCTATCCCCAGTGGAGTTGCCAGACTGTGGGACACAGAAGCTGGGCGATGCATGATGTTCCGGGCTCGCGGCCCAGTTAGGAGTACGGAGCAACCCACGGGGGACTAAACCAGAGAATGATGGAGTCGCCACCCGGTGTGAACCGGGACAAAGATTTAAGGCCGCACTCACCCTCGCAAGGGAAGACCTCAAACCGTTGGGTTCAGAATGGTCCCTTACTTTTGCCACTTGTAATGAAATGATTTGTGCAATAATTTAACCAAACCTAAGCAACATTTATTTCCAAGGATAATTTACTCCTAAGTTCGTATGCATAAGTACAAGGCTCATATCTAAGTTTGCATATAACCTATGTCTGAATTTGCATACAACCTGTTTGCATATAATCTATGTCCAAATTTGCATGCATAAAGATAAATACGGCTAGCATGCGATGTCATAAGCACATTACATTCGATCATAGGCATGCCAGTAGTTAATAATAATCACGCATGAAAGCAAATTAGAATAACGGCGAACATGCAATAGCACACGGCAATCTCATGAACATACTTCGATCATATAATGCAAAAAACAAAGAACAACCTAGACGTAATGCAAATTCCAAACGCAAAATAAATGACTAATCATGCTTGAAAATGAACAACCAAATAGGCTAAATCATGCTTAAGAACCAAGTAACATACTAACGGCCTAATCATGCTTGAATACCATCTCATTAACACATTAAATAGATAAATGCAGGGATACAAATAGTATGATTGATTACATGATACAAGATAAATCACCTAAGAAATAATTATGCATGACATGTGATGAAAAAGACTCAGTTCAGTGTATGCACGTTCGTGTAGCGTTTGAAAATGAATTCGAACGGTAAACAGAAGGTTCGCGTTCGTATAGCGTTTGAGAACGCGTTCGAACGGGACATGACCTGATGAAAGAAAACGCATTCGCGTTCGAGTCGCCTTCGTAAGCGCGTTCGAACGGTAAACATAATTTTCACATTCGTATAGCATTTGAGAACGCGTTCGAACGAGACCAGACCTGATGCATGATAAAATAAAGGAAATACGTACGCGTTCGAGTAGCGTTAGTGAACATGTTCGAACGGTAAATAGAAGGTTCGCGTTAATATAGCGTTCGTAAATGCGTTCGAACGAACTGAGATGAAAAACATGCGTTCGTGCGGCATTCTGAAACGCGTTCGAACGGGGTTACAGTAGTGACCTAAAAAAACAGTAAACAACATGACACATACGTGAACGGGTGAATAAATGACCCGTAATAAATAATAACAGGCTACAAGGCCTGGCAAAACATTGTGGTAAATGATCTTAACCCCTCGACATAGAGGACCTTTAATCCAACTTAGTAAGCCCATGCGCTAATAACATAATGCATATAAAAATAAAGACAATGATATCGGACTTTGTATACCCGATTGAACACATCTTACATTCAACCGAATATACGTCATCCGACGCGGAAAAGCATCGTGGTAAAGGATTTTAACCCCTCGAAATGGAGGACCTTTAATCCAACTTACTAAGCCCATGCGCTAATATCATAATGCATAAAAATAAAGACAATGATATCGGACTTTGTATACCCGATTGAACACATCTTACATTCAACCAAATATACGTCATCCGGCGTGACAAAGCATCGTGGTAAAGGATTTTAACCCCTCGAAACGGAGGACCTTTAATCCAACTTACTAAGCCCATACGCTTTATCTCATCATTACACAAACAAATAACATGCATAATTTAAATAACGGATAATAAACGAATAAAAACAACATAAAACAAAATATGCGCCGTTTGCTCAAGTGGTACGTGGAGTTGTATCCCATGTACAGACCGCACTACCGTCCATTCAGATTCGGCTACGGAATTTATGTCTGGGTTTCCATCCTATATACCACAAGAGGCGACACATTTTCCATTTTATTCAAAGCCACAACATGCATCCATGAACGACTCTCATACGACATATATAACTAAAACAATTAAAAGATGAAAAAATAAAAACAAAAATTGCCCTCAGGTCTAACCTCTTATGTCGACTCTCGGAAGTATCGTAAGTGGTCGTCGGAAGGGTGGATGCTCCGCAACTCCTCCGGTTCACTGGTTCAATGTTTTCTCTCGTTGTTTCGCTGCTCAAGCTACCGTTTTCGCTTCGTTTCACTGATGATTTGCTGTTGTTTTACTGCTGATTTGTGGTCACTGTGTTTGCTCTATTTAGGCTACTGTTTTGGGTGTATTTTTCGGTAATTTCAGGGGTACAGGGCTGCTGTTTCTTGGTAGGTGCAGTGCGTTTTTATGGCAGTTTATTCGGTGATGTTAAGCAGTTTTAGGGAGGGTGTTTTGTTGTGATTACAGCGGGGCTTTGTGACTGTTTTAGTGATGCAGTTTTGGTGGCGTTAGGGGACTATTTTGGGTGATGATTCTCGGCTATGGGGAGGTGTTTAGGGGGTTTGATGTTTTCGGTTATGGAGAGTGAGGGATGAAAGGAGAATTCTTTGATGCTTGTTCTTGTTTTGGTCGTGAGGACTAGGGTTTTTTCTTGCTGTCTATGCGTGAATTGGAGAGATTTTTTTTTGCTGTATATGCGTGAGAGTTAGAGAGGGGGAAGTGTCTTGGCAATGTGTTTCTTTTATAGACAAAGGGGGTGGGTGAATCCTTGCTTGACAAGGAAGGGATTTGTGCATTAAAGGAGGATATGATTTGGTGTTATGTAAGGAAAACACAAGATTGATTGGAGACAATATTATGCTTAATTAGGAAGTTCATATATTTAATTTGTTTGGTTTATGCATGATTTTATTTTAAATTGGTATATGATTTTTAGATTTTATTTAATTTTGTCATGTGTAAATATGTATTTTATTAATTGGATATGTTTTATGGTCTTTGGTGGGCTAATTGGGCTTTGATGTGAGGCTAGCAGCAAAACCAGAAATACCGACACCGTTCGAACGCCGATTCGAACGCTACACACGAACGCCCGCAATCTGCTTGACGTTCAAACATGGTCACGAACGTAGCACGAACGAAAACAATGAACTTGTGAAATGAATCTGATGACATACTTATTCTGAATTTCCCCTTCCGATGTCCGTTTCCCGCGACTTTCGTGACTTAAAAGGTAGTGTCTCCAAATGAGACTCATAATAGGGACTTATATGCAACAATGCAGTGCCTACAGCAGAATCATGCATGTAACAAATAACTGAGATGTGACATGCTTAAAACTAGTAACATGCTAATGTTGTGATAACAATATAATAAAAATATTATAATAACAACATAAAATAATCGGAACTAATAAAACAGTAAGAAAATGGACACACGCAACTGTTTTTAAGTGGTATGTGGAGTTGTATCCCAAGTGCAGACCATACTACCGTCTATTCGGAATCGTCTAAACATCTAGGTTTCCATCCTATATACCATATGGAAGCAAGTACACAGCCGGTTGTAACCAGTTTATACGGCCAGATTTACTGTGTGACAGATGTACATCCGGATGGATATACGGCGTTAGTTCAGCAAAATGCAAAAGGCGAAAGTACATGTTTATGGCCCTCAGGTCTTACTTTTAAGTGTAATTCGGCTTTGATAACATCTATGAAAACTTTGTTTCGTTGCTATATCTTGCCGAAGATTGAGAGTTTAAGGTTATTGTTTGTTGTCAAAGGTTAAGAAAGAGATGGCCATTTCCAAATGGTCAAAAAGTCCCATGTTATGTGTTTTTGATGTAATTTTTATAGTGTGTAGGGTTTGGCTAATAAGGAAAGTGATGAAAACCTGCCTAGAGCAAAGCCAAGCAAACCCACAAAAGTTTGTTATCCACGCAACTAATATGAACCACATTAGAACAAAACCTGTGAAACCCACAAAAGATTGTTATGAGCATCCAGGAAAGCACAACGAGGTTTGGAGATTAGAAACCCATGAAGAGTCAAGCCTCTTGAACCCCTAATTACTTGAAACGCCACAAAGGATAGCAACATGTTTGATACGTTTTGAAGGAATCCACTCTTCCATGGTTAGCCATCCACGGCCTCACCACCAATGTGTCTAACGACAATATTAATTTTTAGTTTTAAACATTCATCCATTTTTGTTAATGACAAGCTTGCTTAAAATAATACAATAGAAATCCTAATTTTAATATATAAAAAAAAACAAAAACAAAACAAAAAATAAACCTAGGTAATAATCCTCATTACAAATAAAATTTTGGGCCCCTAACATTTGGCACACTCTGGAATAAATGCCAACTTTAAAACCTAGGGCCTCTAATAGTCGGCCCACTCTAAAATAAATACTAACATTAACCCTCATTGGAGGACTTCACTTGTATATATTGGACTCCCTTCCTTGTATCACTTCTATCTTCTTGAAGAAGATTCGTCCTCGAATATTTAAGGTCAAATTTTTAATGCCCAAACACGTTTACCTCTGACCAAATCAGAGTTGTCTTTTTTTTTTTTTTTGCACGAAATTTAGCAAAAGAGGAGGAATAATAAAATAAAACCTAAGGAGCCCTGACGCAAATATAAGAAGATGCATGCAAATAAATAAAAAAAATAAGCGTAAATCCAACAGAGAGATATGAAGATGAAACTGAAGGAATGAAATAAACACAGATGCAAAATCAATCAGGCACAATGAAATTAAAAGTGACAAGGATGAAAATTAAGTTTTTTTTTTTTGGCGCAGTCCACTTTGTTGTTAAAAAAATTAAAAAACCATATTTGACTCCAACAAATGCAACAGACCAAGAACAAAAAAAAAAAAAAAAAAAATAGAAAAGCACTCAAAGAAAAAAAAATGTAAAAAAAGAAAGGAAAAAACACAAAAAATAATAATAAAAAGATACAATCCATGTTTGTTGTCTTCTTCTTTTCTTGTTTTGTAAATTGACGAATCAAACACATGCAAGTTGACACAGACCAAGAACAAAAAAAATTAACAGAAAAGCACGCAAAGAAAAAAAACGTAAAAAAAAGAAAAAAAAAACACAAAATTAAAAAGACACAAACTAATAGATATAACATGCTCTGCAACCAAAGCTCTGAATACCAACTGATGAAAACCTGCCTGGAGCAAAGCCAAGAAAACCCACAAAAGATTGTTATCCACGCAACTGATGTGAACCCCATGAGAACATCACCAATGTGCCTAACGACAATATTAATTTTTAGGTTTAAACATTCACCCCATTTATTAATGACAGGCTTGCTTAAATAATACAATGAAAACCCTAATTTTAGTATATAAAAAAACTAAAAAAATAACCATAGGTAATAATCCTCATTGCAAATAAAATCTTGGGCTCTAACATTTGGCTCACTCTAGAATAAACACCAACTTTAAAACCTAGGGCCCCTAACAGTCGGCTCTCTCCAAAATAAATACTAACATTAACCCTCATTGGAGGCCTTCACTTGTATTTATTGGACTCCCTTCCTTGCCAAATAACTTGAATGGATTATTTGACTTCTTCCTTAGAGGCTTTGATCCATATTTCGAGGCCTATTTTATTAACTCTTTATATATTATATTAGAAAGGATCTATTTGTTATGGAAAACATTTTGGTTTCTTGGAAATTGGCTAAAGAAGGAAAGTGCTGGAATCCTTCTGTAAAACTAGAAACACGATACATATCCAGCCCTACGTAGGGAATAACTAATCGTAAATCATTGTTTATACCTGGCCATACATAGATTATGTCTTGCTAGAACTATAACTTTGGGTTTTGTGGGGTTTTTTTCTCTTCCAACATTAACTCTTAGAACTTTCCTAAATTTTACAGGGTGTTCCCCATAAGAGACTCATCATCATGTCATACATAAAGATTCAATATCTACAGGGTCCATCAACCATTAGAGCAGAGATTGAGGCATCTCAAATCGATTGAGGCATCAGAAAACCTGCGGGTCCGTCAACTATCAGAGCAGAGATCGAGGCATCTCAGAATGATTGAGCCATTGGAAGACCTACGGGTCCATCAATCATTACGACAAAGATCCAGGCATCTCATATTCATCGAGGCATCGGTAGACTTGCGGATCCATCAACCATCAGAGTAGAGATAGAGGCATCTCATATCGATCGAGGCATCAGGAGACCTGGGTCCATCAACCATCAGAACAGAGATATAAGCATCTCACCACTAATTGAGGCATCAAGAGACCAAAGGGTCCACTTATCAACAATTGACTACAAGAACCAGGTAAGCCCGACAAGGCCTGGCATGTCAGGTACGTAAAAATACATGCATGACTTTGATAGGCATATCAGTGTCATACACTGCACAAGCCTACTAAAGTGGGGATAACTGTAAACATTATATTTTTATGCATAGCCCAATGATGAGTCTCTTACTAGGATACCCTCTAAAAATCGGGGAATTGTAAGATGGAATGCCAGAAATGAAATGTAACATCCCCAATCCAGGAGATGCTACCGGCAAGGGATAGACCGTACTATCCAATAAGCCTCTGATTTCTGATAACTGCTACTTTTATCTCACATATATATATAATCTCAACCATCTATGCATAATACTCTTAATACTAAGTACTATGTTTAAATATACATTTCAACACTGACAATAACTTTTATAATGCAATATACATGTGACCTTTACTGAATAACATATATGTTACATGACATTCTCTAAATCTGACCGAACTGAACTTTATCCCTGACTTGACCTGGTGGACCAACTCCTTAGTGACTGCCATCAGTATCCATCCTCCTGAGCTCGTCCTCCAAGAACCTGCAAAACAAAACACTAGAAGTGGGGCTTAGATCGTTTGAACGATCTAAGTGAGTGGACGATTTAAAATGAAAATTGAAATACTATTATGAAAATATTTGGTTCTAAAACAAAAATTCAAGAAATAGCTTTATATGAAAACTCTTTTCTTGTCTGAAAACTCTGAACTATTTTCTGAAAATCTCGTCTGAAATCTCTTTGTAAAACTTATCTTTTCTGAAAGTCTCTTATAAAACTGCTGTTTCTGAAAACTTTCTTTTCTAGAAACCTATTCTGAAATCAGTATCTAAAAACTATTTCTGAAATCTATTTATGAAATCTGGTCTCTGTTTCTGAAAACCTGATGTGTGGGGGCGTTACTGTTGAGTTTTTCTAAGGTCCCAAGATCAAACAAGACATGAAAACATGCGTGAATACATCAACGGAGGTAGCGGAATACTCACATCGATCGGTTGAGTCGATTTGAAGACGAATGAAGCCCAAAAACGCACTGCCTTGCTCACGCCACTGCAACAGTCCACTGTCCACTGTCTTGGCAGTTTCGGGTCTCAAAACGAAGCTCCAAACTCCGTCGGATGAGTCCCGCCTCATGGGTGAACCTCCCTACCACCTTCGCAAGACTCGTAGTGTGCTAGCACTTGCGGTTTTCACACCATGAAAACCCAACCCTTGCTTCCCTTTAGTGTCACGTTTTTCTGGTTCAAAACCAGTCCCAAAATTCTGTTTTGGGCGTGAGAGAAGAGAGCAAAATGAGAGAGTTGTTAATTGAATTTTGTTTCCAAAAATCAATTTATATTTATGCCATAATATTTATTAAATTAATAATAAACTTATGACACAAAACATGCAATGGGTTAGAGTGTCAAACACTCAAACTCCATGCAAAGCCATTGAGTGTATTGTACACTATCACCATGCAATGCATTAGAATTAAATAATGCATAAAATGACATGTGTCATGTGGGCCCCACACGTTTCCAAATGAAAGTGGGCCCACGTGCACTCACGCGTTCGGGTTCGATATTTCCGAAATACCGAACTTACGTCGCGACGTTAATTAAATCGAATTTAAATAAATAATTGCGTCTAGCGAAATTATTATTTACGTCGCTAACGAATTAATTCTAAATTAACGCGTTTGCCCGAATTAAAATCCAATTTTAATTCCGCGTCGAAATCTAATTTCATTTAATATATCGAATATATTAATTCATCGATTAATTCCAAATTAATCGTTCTCTCTCTTTAGACGACATTTTATCCCGGATAAAATATCTCCGTTATTAATCATAGATTAATTTTCTCTCTCTTCTATATAATCCCAGATTATTCAAGAGTGCGAGTTGTGCGTCATCGGTGGATTATCGGGAAGCGACCCATGAGATCCCTGGATAAGCTGGCAGTAAATACGGTCGTCGGAGTATCCGAATCACGTACGTACCAAGTACTACGTTCTACCGATTTACGAGACAAGGTTGACTCCTAGCAAAGCACCAAGTCTACCAAGTTCTCCGGATATATCCATCAAAGAATATCAAAGATCTGTATCAAACGTAGTATACAATTGTATTGTGCATATCGGTCCAGTATCGGATAATCACGTGCTAGGGCTGGGGCTGGATAAGTGTCTGCCCCGTCCGAAACACATATCGGATGTCTGGTAACTAGTCTCTATAATCGGATATTCATGACCTGGTCATAATATCACGATTGGATGCGCATCACTTAAAAGCACTAATACCGTATCCTGCGTGACATCATCTCCACTATGACTGGAGTGACACTTCCGTCTTGACATCACATCCAATACACTACGACTCTCTGATAAACCCAGAAGAGGTGAACACAGAACCAGTTAAGATTCCCCCACCACCAAAACCAAAGTTTACCGATTGTCGTAAGTATTAGCGATGCAAGTCTCAGGTTAAGACTATACACACCTACCTTGATTTCGGCCTCCCATAGACACCTAGTCATAATACCAATGGGATTCCGAAGGGTCTATCCAGAGCGAAGCTGTTTCCGGTACCATCGGTGAAACACGACCTCCTATCGCACTTGCACAAGTATCCAATACTTATATATATGAGAACTATGTCGTTGTGCCCTCACAACGCGCACAAGTGCAATACTAGCCTATTCCGCATTATCGATGTCCAGTCTCGATAATACTACAGCTAGGGATATTTAATGATTAATCCTCCGTGGACTGATACTGTCTCATATCATCTCAATCCAGGAACTAATCATAGGGACCTCTCTTCATTTATATATCTATGGTGATCTAATCACAAATGACGAGAGTGCAATTTCCTTGTTACATAGTTAATTTGCTACAACAACACAATGATCTGTGCAAATAGTGACGCTATGGGTCATATTATCCAACAATCTCCCACTTGGCACATAGCCAGTCACTCGAGTGTCTAACACCCGAACTATGTAAGGTTCGCTCAAATTGCTGAGGAAAGGTTTTCGTCAGCGGATTTGTTCGATTATCGTTTGACGCGATTTATACGATCATCACATCGCCACGATGTATGATCCGAACGAATCAGATGATATAGAAGTATATATCTGGATCGTCGATGAGACCTTTAATTCCTTAGCTTGTGCTGACGCCTAGCTCAGCTGCTAAAAGAACTATATCTAATCTAATTAGATTTATTTAAATCCAAAAGACTTCTATTGCTGCCTCAGCTGCAGCAATAATCCGCGTTTGTTGTTTATTCGGCAACAGTTATCTTGCTTGGAAGATTTCCAGCTCACTGTCCCGTCCTTCAAACTTTATAGTACCGCAGTATTTAATTGTTTGGAAACTTGCAGTGGTGATCCCAGTCACTTCAAGTTCTCCTTCTCCATAGTAAAAGATAGTATCTTTAGTTTTCTCAGATACTAACAGATGTTCTTAACTTCAATCCAGTGACTATCACTTGGATTGACCCGATTGTGACTCCATATGCTCGAAGCGTATGAGACACCAATACAAGTACATTTTAAATGTACAATTTCCCAGAGAGTGTTAACAACTCCAAATCTATCCCAGTAGATCTTTATTCCTTGAATAAAGGTTGTTACTCCCCAGAATTCTACGGAGAATTTCTATTGAAAGCCAAGCTTTCAACAATAGCTTTATGGGAATTTCACTGTCAGTGCGCTCTCCCACTAACCTCCTTATATACACAAGAATTATTTCGTTTTGAGTCAAATCATAAACCATTATGATTATTTCAAAACGACAGTTCCAAGAACCTTATGCTTGCTTCAATCCAAACATGGATTGAATAATCCGCAAACCTTGTTTGTCGGTTATACAAAATCGTCAGAATGTTATAAACATTCTCCAAAAGGTTTCCTTTTCAGGAAAGCGATTTTGATTTGTAACTGACATATTTCATAAATGAAATATACAGTTATCAACAAGCATCTTCAAAATGGATTTTTATACATGGAATCCATTTCGGATTTATGGCACTTTGCCATAACAGGGAGCCGATACCTCGTATCACTTCCTCAAAACGTAGTCGGATGGTACACCACCATAAGATTAACATCTTTATGAGGTGAGATCAGAAACCCATACTCTAGGTTGTTTTCTGACTCTATCCGATCTACGAAGTTTCTTGTGTATTTGAAGATTAATGGTATAGATTCATCATAGATGAACTATTTGTGTTCCATTAAGGACTTCGTGCCTTGATCAGTATTACTCCGATTTTCATTGAGTATCACTATCCTCCCACTGACCACTGCATATCGGTATTTTTCTCAGGAAAACCGCATGATGAGCAACAATCACATTGTTCTCATGTGGGATTTATAAGTACTATATTTAAGGTTTCCCTTAGGATAACCTATATTGGCACTTATCCAATTTGGGTCCTTAGTTTGTATCATCCATACGCTATGCCTGGCATACCCAAATTATCAGGAATGAGAAACCTCGTTTCTTCCCTGTTCATATCCTATATGATATCTGTCAAACAGATTTATATGGAACCTTATTCTAAATAAGTTTTGCACTGTTAATACATATCCTGTAGAATGAAATAGTAGCTCAGAGCGACTCGTGATAAACCTTATCATGCCCTCATCTGAAAGAATACTGTACTCTTTCATGTACGTATGAAACTTACTGCTTAAGTATTTTCCATTACGGTTTTATCGTGGCGGCATAATACTATAGCCGATCTGTTTTTCTACTTCGTGTCGAAACTATAAAAGTTTCTGATCTGTGTTCTTCAAAAGAAACACATAACCATAACGTGATGTCACATCCGTTAAGGTCACGAAATATTCATGTTAACATCTAGCCTAGCTAGATATGGGCCCACTTACTTCACCATGAATAGGGCTAACAGATCGGTGGCCCTTTTACTATTACCAAGTAAATAGTATTTTAGGTAGTTTACCTAATAAACTAGATTCGCAGACCTTATTTGAATAGTCAAATCAGTCCTAGTACCCACTCTACAAAAGTGTGGATATACGAGTCTTGTTTAATTGTGTCCCAGACAACAATGCCACAAATAAGTCTCTATTGATCAAATCAATTTGAGCTATTTATTTGTCATTTTATATGTTTGAGATTTTATTTATATTCAAAATATAAATCATGTTATTTACATCTAATGTATTTATCTCAGTATCATCTTTATATAATGAAACACTTTAGTGTTCTAGAATATAAAGGTTTTATCCACATCGGATTAAACACAGATATAGAGATAATGTCTCTAGTTAAACTAGTTACATTATAACATTTCCTAATTTAAGTACATACCCTAAGGGTAGTTCCTAAACTTAGGTATCTACGGTCGAAACAGCGACTTTCGTCCCGTTTCCAATTCGCAGAGAAATCTCGGCTTGAAGTCAGTATCCAGCTCACAGCGGATTCTGAACGTCAATACATATATGTATTATGTACCACACTAAGTATTTAAAATCCAATTTCAATACTAGTAGTAAACATAACTTTGACAAATATTTTTAAAGTTAGAGCCTCGCCCTTTCTTTAATTCCTTCGTGTCTTCCATATCCAAATGGTAGTCACTTTGGGATATGTCAATTATCCTTTTCAATATTTCACAAACCTTTGGCCAAGCCTTGGGTTTCGGAATATCGAAACGATGTGCACCTTGTGCTACATGCCCAATTGCAAACTTTGACTTTTCTCCACTAGAATAGTCAATTAATTCTCCAAGAATTATTAATTGCAATTTTAATACTTTTAAATCTAAAGATAGATTTATTATAAGTATATTAATTAAGCACTAAAGTCATCATCACATAAATCTTCCAAAGACTTTATGCTCTACTATTTGCTTAATTTTGGGCTTAGTCATAATAAGTTATTTTATCAAATAAATTAACCTATTATTAATTCCCAATTGAAAATTAAATCATTTAAAACATTTAATCCAAGGATTATATATATTTTAAATATTCAACCTTTCAATTCTTTCTTGATTTCAATAGTCCAACTATTTAATCAATTTAATAAGGTACTATTTATTATAATGATTACAATAATCTAATTATTTAATCAACTATAATCTTAATATTGATTACTATAATCCAATTATAAAATCAACTATCATTTTAATTCAATTATATTGATTACTATAATCCAATTATAAAATCAACTATAATTTGAATAAGTTTGTATATAGTCCAACTATATATATTTAAAACAACATAAAATATTAGTCCAATTAATACTTTTAATTAATATGACGAGTAAAATATAGATGAGCGCTTTTGGCGAGTATTCGAACGAATGTTTCAAATTCAATACTTGCCTCACACTATTTTTCGTCGAGCCTCTAACCCTCTGTGGAGTACTCGGGAAATCGTGTTTCCTAGTGGGCTAGGATCCTATTAAATAACACACAACCTTGACTTTGGCCAATAAAAGCTGTATGCTATTTAACTTAGGTAGATCTCTATGATCAATTGGATCTCATCCAATTCCTAGATCCGGTTAGGTGGACATCCAAGTCCGAAACATATTACTTATGCCAATGTATCTAATACATTTTCCTAACCTTATCCTCCGAATCATCTAGGCCTTGGCTTTGGCCAAAAACAAACCTAATGATTCCAGTTAAGCGGGACCCATTGACGTGGAAAGTTTCGTAATCAATGTCATTGGACAAAAAGTGATCTTGACTTTGGCCAATAAAAATCACGATTTGGACATGACACCGATATGCAACAAAACTCTCATGATTCAAGTACATCCTTGATTGACAAAGGTCTTGACTTTGGTCAAAAACAAACCAATGCCAACTTCGGATCTTGAACAAGAATCATTTAATGGAAGGATATTTGCTTAATATAGATTGAGGGATTTTCGCGTGCAAATTGGCTACCAATTTAATTATCTTTGTTAGGTCTCATCATCATACACCCTTAAACATGCATTCTAAACACATAATAAAGCGAGTATGAAATAAAATAATAACGATATGCGGATGGATACTTTACACATTGATCCTAGATCAAATCTCTCCCTTTCTCACTCAAGCTAGCACTTGTACTACTTCTACTACCCTTACACTACACTTCTAAAGAAACCTCATATATATAGAGGGGAATAGGTGAGAGAGAATACAAAGAGAAAGAATGTGATAAGGCTGGACACGCAGGTCCAATTTAATAAATCGAATTTATTACAACAATTTCTAAAATTGCCCACCCATCTAATATCCATCCGATATGCATTATTCATTCAACACAACCACGTATTCACACACATAAGCATGCTATCAATCAATCTAATCAAATTAATTAATCTGATAATTAAGTGATCATCCAATGTTCAAACAACGATTTGATTTTGATCGAGTCAAACTCGTTTTTGCGAATAAGTACTCAAAGTACGAATTCATGAATTAAATTAAACTACATAATTAAATCCAATTTAACATGTATTTAATACTAATTCACTATTCAATTCCAAATTAAATATTGCACTTTATATTAATAAACCTTTTACGATTTAAATTCCAAATTCAATCGCGTCGGGATTCAAAGTCCGATTAACGTCCAATGTCAATTTAATTTAAGTCTAATGGGCTTCAATTAATTTCTTTAGGCATGGGCTTCGGCAACCAAAGCCCAATAGTGGAATCACCAAAATGCCTTAGAAATCAATTTCGGCCATTAGGCCCAATTAAACATTAAAGGTTCATTAGTCGCATTTGGGCTTTATGGTTAAGGTTTTGGGCCCAATTGGATCCAATCCATTTGGCCTAAACCAAACTTGATAAATCAAGCCCAAAAGGCCCAATTACAACAATTCAAGCCCAAATCCAATTTAAGCCTAAATAATTAAATTACACTAATCCAATTACGCAATTTAATTACCTAAAGTGCATTACATGATTAATCGACTAAATCAATATTTTTAAAACACTAAATTAGTCCAATTAATCATACTTAATTCATTATTACATGTCAAACACACATAATGAAAAATCAAACCCATTTACATGCTTTTAATGCTCTCGGCCAAGGAAGGTAATTTTGTCCGATTTGAATTCAATCCGATTAATTACACAATCGACAACGTATTAACTTCCCGAATGATTTCATACACATTGAATGTCACAAAATCAAATTACCAAGACATTCAATAGGGCTATACATTCGGCCAAGGTGAAGGAAATTGGGGATTTTTGTTCAATTCAAAATTCAATCAAATTGACTTCAAATTAACATCATCCTTTATCATTATAACTCATCCAATGAATTAAAATGAAAAAATTCCAAGATCCCAAAATTCTACACATTCGGCCAACATGAATAAATTGGGGAAAATTATTCCAAATCAATTTTCAACAAATTGGTCCAACCAAAATGCAATAAAACATGTTATAAGCATACTTAAACAATCAATTTATTCAAATCATGCTCAACAAACATTTACCCAAATTTTAAACCCTACAAATTTCATGCTTGCAACATTAGCTCTTGATGCCATTGTTGAGTTTTTCTAAGGTCCCAAGATCAAACAAGACATGAAAACATGCGTGAATACATCAACGGAGGTAGCGGAATACTCACATCGATCGGTTGAGTCGATTTGAAGACGAATGAAGCCCAAAAACGCACTGCCTTGCTCACGCCACTGCAACAGTCCACTGTCCACTGTCTTGGCAGTTTCGGGTCTCAAAACGAAGCTCCAAACTCCGTCGGATGAGTCCCGCCTCATGGGTGAACCTCCCTACCACCTTCGCAAGACTCGTAGTGTGCTAGCACTTGCGGTTTTCACCATGAAAACCCAACCCTTGCTTCCCTTTAGTGTCACGTTTTTCTAGTTCAAAACCAGTCCCAAAATTCTGTTTTGGGCGTGAGAGAAGAGAGCAAAATGAGAGAGTTGTTAATTGAATTTTGTTTCCAAAAATCAATTTATATTTATGCCATAATATTTATTAAATTAATAATAAACTTATGACACAAAACATGCAATGGCTTAGAGTGTCAAACACTCAAATCCATGCAAAGCCATTGAGTGTATTGTACACTATCACCATGCAATGCATTAGAATTAAATAATGCATAAAATGACATGTGTCATGTGTGCCCCACACGTTTCCAAATGAAAGTGGGCCCACGTGCACTCACGCGTTCGGGTTCGATATTTCCGAAATACCGAACTTACGTCGTGACGTTAATTAAATCGAATTTAAATAAATAATTGCGCCTAGCGAAATTATTATTTACGTCGCTAACGAATTAATTCTAAATTAACGCGTTTGCCCGAATTAAAATCCAATTTTAATTCCGCGTCGAAATCTAATTTCATTTAATATATCGAATATATTAATTCATCGATTAATTCCAAATTAATCGTTCTATCTCTTTAGACGACATTTTATCCCGGATAAAATATCTCCGTTATTAATCCTAGATTAATTTTCTCTCTGTTCTATATAATCCCAGATTATTCAAGAGTGCGAGTTGTGCGTCATCGGTGGATTATCGGGAAGCGACCCATGAGATCCCCGGATAAGCTGGCAGTAAATACGGTCGTCGAAGTATCCGAATCACGTACGTACCAAGTACTACGTTCTACCGATTTACGAGACAAGGTCGACTCCTAGCAAAGCACCAAGTCTACCAAGTTCTCCGGACATATCCATCAAAGAATATCAAAGATCTGTATCAAGCGTAGTATACAATTGTATTGTGCATATCGGTCCAGTATCGGATAATCACGTGCTAGGGCTGGGGCTGGATAAGTGTCTGCCCCGTCCGAAACACATATCGGATGTCTGGTAACTAGTCTCTATAATCGGATATTCATGACCTGGTCATAATATCACGATTGGATACGCATCACTTAAGAGCACTAATACCGTATCCTGCGTGACATCATCTCCACTATGACTGGAGTGACACTTCCATCTTGACATCACATCCAATACACTACGACTCTCTGATAAACCCAGAAGAGGTGAACACAGAACCAGTTAAGATCCCCCCACCACCAAAACCAAAGTTTACCGATTGTCGTAAGTATTAGAGATGCAAGTCTCAGGTTAAGACTATACACACCTACCTTGATTTCGGCCTCCCATAGACACCTAGTCATAATACCAATGGGATTCCGAAGGGTCTATCCAGAGCGAAGCTGTTTCCCGTACCATCGGTGAAACACGACCTCCTATCGCACTTGCACAAGTATCCAATACTTATATATATGAGAACTATGCCGTTGTGCCCTCACAACGCGCACAAGTGCAATACTAGCCTATTCCGCATTATCGATGTCCAGTCTCGATAATACTACGGCTAGGGATATTTAATGATTAATCCTTCGTGGACTGATACTGTCTCATATCATCTCAATCCAGGAACTAATCATAGGGACCTCTATTCATTTATATATCTATGGTGATCTAATCACAAATGACGAGAGTGCAATTTCCTTGTTACATAGTTAATTTGCTACAGCAACACAATGATCTGTGCAAATAGTGACGTTATGGGTCATAAATCCATGACTTCGGGGTATTACGTATCACCGTCCCCTAAAACATGCCACTCATGTCCCTGAAACTAGTGGTCTTGGGGCGTTATGTATCGCCATCCCCCAAGCCACTGAACCAGAACTGGGGGTGCGGATCTATGCTACCCTCCAAGCTCTGAAATTAGGATCTAGGGGCATTTGTCATCCCTAGTCCTGAACTAGAATCTAAGGGCGTTATGTATTGCGGTCCCCCAGTCCTCTACATGTGTGTTACGTATCGACATCCCCCCATAAGCCTAACTAGAGCTAGGAGTGCAAATCCATGACTTTGGGGCATTACGTATCACCGTCCCCTAAAGCATGCCACTCATGTCCCTGAAACTAGTGGTCTTGGGGTGTTACGTATCGCCATCCCCCAAGCCACTGAACTAGAACTGGGGGTGCGGATCTATGCTACCCTCAAAGCTATGAAATTAGGATCTAGGGGCATCTGTCATCCTTGGTCCTGAACTAGGATCTAGGGCCGTTATGTATCACCGTCCCCCAGTCCTCTACATGTGCACATGTCATCCGTCAATTCCATGTTTGTAACAAGTTATATACTGAGGTGGGTTTTCCCCCATGCCTCGAAAATATAAAAACCAAGCTTTGAAAATATCTCATTCTAAAACGTTTCTTGGAACATTCTTAATTATAATAAAATGTAAAATAAATTTGGCTAACGCCCTAAACTCAGAAAATATAAGTCTGATATATATATATATAACAATCATAAAGTAAAATCAACTTAAGAAAAAGTGTGTCCACTCACAGATTTGGAGTTTCGCTAATATAACGTCACTTCTCCGAAAGGTTTTGTGGTTCCTGTGATAACCCCTAATTGATAACTCTGATTAGAAAATAAATCATGGAGTGCATTATGGAATTAAACTAAATTTATCAATTTAAACACTTGCTATCGCTTTCAGGCATAACCTACGTATATTATGATGTATTGTATGTATACGAGTCGATACAAGACCCTTAGAATGGCCTCTAACACGCTAGGGTGGAACTGGAATGGATTAAAACTAATTTGGGATAAATTCTGTTTTCACGTCGCGACACAAGGCCTTGCGCGTCGCGATGCTCACAATTCCAGAAACGAATGCCTGGAAATTTCCAGTGCGCGTTACGGCGCGGTGATTACAGAAACCAATCTGCCTATATCTTCCTGTACGTATCGTGACGCTGACCCCTTGGGCGTCGTAATGCGCACCTATTTTCCAGGTTTCTATACTTGTTTCCTCAAGTCTTCTTCAATGGATTGCATCACCAATACACAATTCAACTTATTATTACACAAACCAACATCAAGAATCATCAATTCAGAAAGCATAATTTTCTTAACATATTCAATTCACCATCACAACATCCATCCTCAATAACCTCAATTTAGCTTATTACTTAGAATTTTCTTAATTGGGAAATTCCTCAAAGTATTTATTTCTTAACCAAATTAACCACATAAATAATATCAATACAACCCAACAACATAATTTAAACACCAACTCATCAAAATCAACACTTTCAACACTTGGGTCAAGATTTCGTTACCTCACTCACTTGATTTCCTTCATCCTTCAAGTCTTCCAAAATTGATATTCCTTTTTCTAACTTGTTGGGGGTTGATTTGCCTTTGTTCATTCTTTAATCTTGGTGAGAATTATGCCACTATTTTCTTATTTTCCTCTTCTCCCTTCTCACATTTTTAGCCCTCTTTAGAGATGAAGGAATAATGTCCTATTTATAGAGAAAGGGGGCTGATTTTTGTGATGGATTTGGGTGGTTAGGATTAAACCACCTCATATTTTTCTAGACTAATCCCAAAGTTACTGTATCAGTCATTGAATTTATGATATTTGATTTATTTCGGTTCGAATTTGGAAAAATATCCAACTTAAAAGTTGTAATTCTTGGTCTTAGCTTTCCGACAATATAAAATTCATAAAAATTGGAGATTATATGAAAATGTTATAGTCTAAATACCATGGGCTATCCGGAGTGGAACATCGTACCCTCTCGTATCGGGATCTCTAAGAATTTATCGATTGTCTCTCAAGTCATTTCATGAGAGTATAAGTGTTCAAACATAATTTATATTATATAACATTCGTCCCAGAATGAAATAGTAATCGAGATCACTGGTCATCGAGATTAGCGGTAGTTACAAGAAAAGAAATCTCACTCCCACTTCCATCCTTATACCCTTATGTTTCACTATAAAAGATTATGTTAGTTTTTATAGAGGGCAATGAGAAGCTAGTATTGGAAAAAAATCCAAAAGAAGCATTGCTAAAATCCTGAAATAGTGATCTTGAGTGATACATAGAGAGAAACCAACATCGATCCTTGGATTTCCATACTTTATGGTACGAATCTAGCGGAGACCCAACATTCAAGAGGATCCTCAAAGCTAAACTACATTGAAAATTGTACGGCCTGAGGGCACACTTCCTTATACTTTTACTTATTTTATTCTATTTTTTACACAGTATCTCCAATTGAACGTACACGACGTCAGGCCGAGCAAGCGCACACACCCGGCCAAATATAGATATATCTAGCTGCGTTTATTATTTTATGTAGTTCATTGCATGCTAAGCTATTTTTATGTTATACTTGTTACCATTATGTTATTCATGTTTACTTGCTTCATTCAGCTGCTATAGTTGATTATATGCATGTATTGATATCTTATTTCCTTAGTTGATGATATGCATGTATTGATAACTTACTGCTTTAGTTGATTATATGCATGTATTGCTAACTTAATGCTTTAGTTGATGATATATGTGTTGGGGTTTTATCAGTGCGGCGCAGCGGAAGAATCACGTTTCATGAGAATTCATAGTTTAAAAATTTTAAACTTACGAATAAATTATTTAATATCCAATATTAATAATTCATTCATATTTCACCTAAACATATTTATTCGATATCAAATAACGATATAAATAATTTAGAAACTCCACGAAACTTTTACGAAAATATTTTTCCGTAAATTAGCATAAAATATGTTTCCGACCGAACGGACTAACTAATGCACATGGGGACTGCCCATGTCAGCCCCAAAAATATTTGGACAGTTCGTGGATTGCCCGAACAGAGACCAGTTCACTGTTCGTGCAGCTGTTACCCGGTAACGCCATTTTTTACCGTTTTCACGTTATTTCACTCCAAAATAATTTCCGGTAATTATTTTTCTTGGACAACTTAAATAAACTTATTTATTTTAATTACCCAATACTTAAAAACTGAAATTTTATCCAAGAAATCATATTTCTTGAAAATTATGATTTGACCCATTTACTTTGCATTTTGTTCATTTTAGTCCTCAAATTGTCAAATATAATTTTGGATGATTCCAAATCAATTATAAAATGATTTTTAACATGTCCAACACATCAAAATATAAATTTCAGCAAAAACCCCACTAAATTCCAAAATTACCGAGAAGCCCCAAAGTTTTCAAATTTTGTAATTTAGTCCAATCTTGTTCAAAACAAGTCAAGATCAAGTCCAATTAATCCCAAATTTAACATGCATCATATACACATCATAATATATCACATATTTGAAAAGCCCCAAAATTGGAATAGGTTAAGAACCCTAATTTCTCAAATTACTCCAATTGATCAATTTACACAAAATTGAATAAATTCAACACTTTAATCAATTCTTTAACACACCAAAAAAGTCTCACCACTTTGAAACAACTCAAGAATAATTTATGTCATAAATGAGTGGCCTTAAAACTATAGAATGGCAACTTGATTACTAATTAATCAAAAGTCTCAAACCAATTTAATTACATACTTAAAGAGTAGAGAAAATTCTAAGCAACACATGTTGAAGCTTAGAAACATGGAAACATTTTTCTAGTTGAAGAAAGTTGGAAAATACTTACAAAATGAAATTTTCCATAAGCTTTTTCCTTTGTTCTTCAAGCTTTTTCTCTCAAACGTTACTTGTAATTTTATTTAGTAACTTGTGTTCATTTTAGAAAATGAAACAAAAAAATCTTATATATCTTCCCTACATTAGGCGTGAATGAGAGAAAATTAATAATGAGATTTTTTTAATTTCATTTCGATTTCATTTCATAAGTTACTTATTTGATTTGGTAACTATTACCTTAAAGTAAATCAACAAATGTTACCAATCAAATGGTGATATTTCCTAACATTAATCATGGCATAAGATATTTATAAAACAATTACTTTAATTATTTAATACTTAAATAATTAAATACAAATATCTTGAATATATGTATTATATTTAAATTAAATATCTCAAATACATATTAATGATATATATCAAATATCATAATTTGATAATTAATTAATGTGTATTTAAAAATATCAAATATTAAATACAAATACACATTAATTAGGAAATGACCATTAGGTCACTTTGCATATATTTTTCGTTTAACAGTTAAACGATTTATAAATAATCTTCATTATTCGTAAAAATTTTCCTAGTGCTCTACGAGTATATTTCATTAGTGAGACTCTCTAGATTCAGGCATATCCATCACGAAATCAAATTTCGTGTCCATAATTTACCCACCCGTAAATTATGACGACCACGGATAAACTCGCTGAATCATACAGGTCGAGGTCATTGCATACGTATAATCCCTCCGTCACAAGTATTCGAATTATCCCGGAGATATATATATAAACGTCAAATCTCTATAGGTATAATCTTGTCGATGTATCTATTAGCAGTCTTCTAAATAACTCTTGAAACTTACTTCCGAAGTATACCACGGCCATGGATTTAACAGATTGCTAATCATATAATGGACACATATGCCCTGTACACAGGACTGACAGATCCTATATTGATACACACAAGATATCATGAGCATGAGAACACACCTAACGAACAAGTGGAGGTCTGATCTTAATAGATCGGTGACGTGACTGCCATCTAAGTGTGGTGGATAACTCATATATCCACAGTGGTATCTCAAGTCAAAGAATCATTATGCTACTCAACCCGAGAAGATTCCTATTGACGTTGGTGTACCATCTATTAGCTAATCTTCGGTGAGCCATTAGTGTTTATCAAATAAACACATACACGTCTATAAGAGTCTCCCGAGACTCATGGTTCATTGGGATAAACCATCAGACCAAGTCACGATAAACGACATGTACTGGTCTTAGCGAATTTTTACTAACCGACCCATGTCAGTAAATCTTGACCATGAACTTTATTTGATAATATATATCTAGTAGTGACACTTCCCAATGTCAATTATAAGCTACGTTCTAATTGCGCACTATATTATATATTATCTGGTATTTGTCTAATATATATATATATATATAACTAAACATGATTTAGTTCAATCTAATGAATTAGATTGAATATATATAATAAAAGACAAGAAGTGCTACCATAATAAGTAAGATTATGGAAAAAAAGACTACTCGTATTCATGAATCAGACATAAATATGATCCTGATTGGCTCTCCGAGCACCAAACAAAACAATTTCTCCCACTTGCTCTAGTGCAAATCCATGTTATCATATGAATATCTTAATATGTATCATATACATATAGCCCTCAAGAACTCACCTAGCACTCAAGAGGTAGGCAACAATGAGTAGGTCTGCCATAACATATTGAGTTTGTCCAACAATCACAATTGTTTCCTTAGCCAGCATCATTCATATTTTTGTAGAAACTAAGTTCTACATTAATATGACTCAGATGCCACATCAACATTGTGCTTCGGCTACTAAATTGTCTAAGTATTTACGGATCAAATCCAAAATACTATGTAGACGACAGAAACACAACACTAATAATAAACTTATAATCTACAAGGTCACTATACATTTCATAAGTCAATACTTCATAAGTTGTAACTAATTCCACTCATACAGTAGAATCATTTGTGACACTCTCACTGCATCTTTTCTGACTCTTTATGACGTAGACAGTCTAACATCATAATTAGACTCAAAACTAATCTAACCCTAATGGTTGCGAACTTTATTCTCCATTAATAAGATACTCGTTCTTAATATCTCAATGATAATAAAGAACATGTTTTAATACACATCTTATGGTCTAGAGAGTATCAAAATAACTCGTAAAAATTATGATTAAATTGATATCTCTTATCGCACTCAATATAGTATTCATTATGCCATCATCCTATGATGTATAAGATTGATTAGACATTCTAATCAATATCTCTTTCGAAAAAGAATCATCATTACGAAAGATGAATACTATACATAATACACACACTAACTGCCAAACAGATATACTAACTGTTATACAAATAATATTGTTGTGTCTTTTATTAGATCATATCTAATGTACAATTTATAGGAGTATCTCACAAGTCTTTTAGTTTTATATCATATATAAAACTTTATATTGAATATAATAGAGACCACTCCCACTACTTTCACAGAGAAAGTAAAACTGAGGTAAACCTTTTACCTCATAAATATCTCATTATTACCTTAATAATGATAATATCATTATGATGTAAAACACAAGAAAGAAATTGTACGCCCCACTAACCTTTCTATCTCATATGTATTCTTTATGCTTTGATAAAATCAGACAATCTGACTGATATCAAAATTAAAAAAACAAATTTCCAGAAAGCTCATCCGAATCTACAATAGGCTTTATAAGCTAATATATTAAATTATAATCTTAGCATAATACAAACTCCAGGGCCATTCCAATATGAACTCTTCAAACTAAGAAATCACAATGGATCTCTTATCTGAAGAAACCATTCAGAAACACCACTTTGTATTTTAGCTAAAATACACAATTTAATATCAACATTAACCAACAGATCTTAAATTGTTCAATCAGTGCGACTATAGACAAGTTTCCTCAGAATCTACAATAGATTGCTGAGTATAACGTTTCTCACTGTCATACTATAAATGTCAAACCTTTAATAAGCTCACAATGCTTTTGCTGCGCAAACAATTAGCACATTTTATGAACTATTCATATCAAAAGCTTAATCAAGTTTCAAACTCGATATAAGTAAGCTATGAACAATCTTAGATCTATGGTTTAATGCTAATTTCCAGAATCGATATCAAATATCATTCCTACTATAAGTTATAGGATAACTATAGGACACAGAACTTGACGACGCGTTCCAGGCTCGCGGCCTAGTCGGGAGTACGGAGTAGCCCACGGGGGACGTAAACCGGAGAAATAAAATGGAGTCGTCACCCATTGTGAACTGGGAAAATGATTTAAGGCCGCACTCACCCCTTGCAAGGGAAGACCTCAAACCGTTGGGTTCAGAATGGTCCATTACTTATGCCACTTTTAATGAATAGATTAGTGTAATAATCTAACCAAGTCTACGCAACAACAACCTACATCTAAGTTTGCATACTACCTATATCTAAGTTGGCATGCATAAAAGTAAGTTGAAATAATGGTAAACACACAATTTCATGAACATAATAAATAAATAAATAAATACGGAAAGATAAATAAACAATGACGGTAAAAGCATAAACATTAAGACGAGCTAACTAAGCATATGATGGGGAAAGAAATAACTAAGGAAACAAACATGCAAAACATGATGAATGAATTTGTCTAGTGGGTGCGCATTCATGTAGCGTTCGTAAACGCGTTCGAACGGTAAACAGAATGCACACGTTCGAGTAGCGTTTGATAATGCGTTCGAACGGTAAACAGAATACACGCGTTCGAGTAGCATTTGATAACGTGTTTGAACGAACCGAGGCAGAATACATACGTTCGGGTAGCGTTTGATAACGCGTTCGAACAGAATCACAAAAAAACGATACCTCTAATCATATAAACACCTAAATCATGCATAAAAAAGAACATACTAAACAACTAAATCATTCATAAAGGAAAATAACATACTAAATGATTGAATCAAGAATAAATATAAGATTGGATGAAACGAAATATGTGTGTCTCTCAAGTGGTACGTGGAGTTGTTTCCCAAGTACAGATCGCATTACTGTCCATTCGGATTCAGCTACGAAATTTACGTATGGGTTTCCATCCGATATACCACAAGAGATAACACATATTTCATTCATCCCATGGCCACAACATTCATGAATCCACAATACACATGCGAAGAAATAATAACAAAAGAACGAGAATAAATAAAAAAAGGTGCCCTCAGGTCTAACCTCTTAAGTCATCTCTTGGAAGTGCATTATGCGACCGTCAGAAGGGTTAATGCTCCGCAACTCCTCTGGTTCACTGGTTCATTGTTTTCCATCGTCGCCTCACTGTTTTGAGCTGTTGTTTCCTCTATTTTAGGCTGTTGTTTCTTGTCACTGTTCTCACGGTAATTGGGGACTATTTTTTGTGATTTTTAGGTGTGTTGGGGGTGCGGTTTTTTGCTGTTTGGTGTTTTTTTGGCGTGGATTGGGACTGTTGTATATGGCTGTTTGTGCGGGAATTAGGGCTGCTGTATAAGGCTGTTTATGCGGTAGTTTAAGGTAATTTATAGTGCAGTTTTGTGCGGGGGATGGGGGCTGTTTCAGGCTGTGATTTGCGGCAGTGTCAGGGCTGTTTTCAATGGTTGCTGGGGTAATTTTCAGAGGCAGTTTCGGTGATGGAGGGGGTGTTTCTGGGCTGTGATTTTTGGTGATGCAAGGACTATTTTTCTATGTTTTGGGCGTGAATGAGCTAGGAGAGATTAAGGAAGAAGGCGTGAGGGAGAAGGGAATGCTAGGGGGTTTCTAAGGTTGGGTTTATGCTTCTTTTTATAGGCAAGGGTTTAGGTTTACCTTATACGGGTAGGAAAACCAAGATTGTGCAATTATGGGGGAATATTTAATTTGTGTGTCATAAAGAAATGATCTCTTTAATTAGGAAGTGGATTATTTTAGTTTAGGAAAGAGATTTAATTTAATTAGGAATGTGATTTATGAGATTGGGCGTGAATGTGTGTAGGCATTGCATTTTTACACATTAGCCCAATGAGGAGTCTCGTATGGAGGCAACTACTTCTTTAGTCATGAAAGTCGCGGGAAACGGACGTTGGAAGGGTAAAGTTGGAAAATAGAATTTTGGATGGATTTAATCTCGTTGTTTAGCTTCGGCTGCTTGTTGGACTTCCGTTTCAAAGCTCACCTTAGGCCCAAAACTCCCATAGACCACATACCTAAACCAAACCAAGCCCAAAGCCAAGTCAAACCAAGTCAAACCAAATCCATGCCCAAAAGATGTGATTCACGCCCAAAGCCCCTTTATTAGGTATATGTATATTTATCACATGTTTAAATCTTGTTAAATCCTTACCTAAATAAAAGAAATCAAATCAAATCATTACCAAATCAAATCCAATCCCAAATCCTAATTAGGAGATGCATTCCTTATTTGAAATCAATTAGGAGATTCCTTCTAATCTAATTAGGAAAGTCTTCTCTCTTTGCCTATAAAAAGAGGCTTTCACCCCCCATTCAAAACCCTGGCTCATACACCCCTATCACACGCCTAAAGCATTCTCTTAAGCCTCCATTGCACGCCCAATCATCCCCCTGAAGCCTCCATTGCTGAGCCTTTAAGATCCAATAGCCTCCATTGCCGCATCTTCCCTCCATCATCAACACCCTTCACGCCCAAGCCCTAAACTTAACCCTCCATTGCCGAGTTCCAGCCCCCATTCACAGCCTTAAAACACCCTCAAATAAACCTTATTCACAGCCCTAAAAGTCTCACTAAACACCCTCCAAACACAGCCCCATTCGTAGCCCCAAAACAGTCCCTGAAAACACCCCACTGCACATGTAAACTGCCGCAGTTCACCTTCTTCTGTTCTGGTCGTTTTTGTTGCGTCCTTAGCCCCCAAAACCATCCTAAAATCACCTAAACACACATCCCCAAAACCTCCATAAGTTTCCCTAAAAATCCCCACAAACGCACCTCCATAAGCCTTGAAATCACCCAAAACAGTCCCTGAAAACACCCCACTGCACCTGTGAACTGCCGCAGTTCACCTTCTGTTCTGGTCGTTTTTGTTGCGTCCTTAGCCCCAAAACTGTCCTAAAATCACTTAAACACCATCCCCAAAACCTCCATAAAGTTTCCCTAAAAAATCCTCACAAACGCACCTCCCTAAGCCTTCAAAATCACCTAAAACAGTCCGCTAAACCATCAAGACAGTGACCTGAAACGTAGCAGCGAAGCAGCCGCGAAACGGACTTGAAACAGCAGCCCGAACAGCAAAATATCGAGGAAAGACGTTAAGTTGGTGAACTAAAAGAGTAGCGGATCATTCACCCTCCAACGGACGTGTAACGCCCTTTCTTAGACGACAAAAGAGGTTAGACCTGAGGGCACCTTTTACCTATCTTCTTTATTCTTTATTTTATTTTACTTTGATATATAATTGCATGAGAGTCGTTTGAGGCATGATTTGATTGTTGGATGGGCGGGACATGTGTTCCCTTTTGTGGTATATAGGATAGAAACCCGAACGTAAATTCTGTAGCCGAATCCGAATGGACGGTAGTGCGGTTTGTACTCGGGATACAACGCCACGTACCACTTAAGAGACATATGTTTTGTCCCATCCAAACTTGTATTTGAGCATGTTATAGTCTTTAGGTTATTTGTTTATTATTTGAAGCATGGTTTAATTTAATTTGTTATTTATTTGTTAAAGCATGTTTAGGTTGTTCACTATGCATGTTCTTAGTTTATGATGTGTTTGGGTAATGATTCGTACATGTTGATTTAATGGTTTAATATGCTTGTCGTGTTACATTGCGTGGAATTATTTGGATGAAAGCATGTTAGATCTAAGTACCATTGAGCATGATTATTGGATAGGTGCGGTTGATTTAGTGCACAAATTATATCATCACAATGACATAAGTAAGGGACCATTCCGAACCCAACGGTTTGAGGTCTTCCCTTGCGAGTGGTGAGTGCGGCCTTAAATCTTTGTCCCGGTTCACACCGGGTGGCGACTCCATGTTATTTCGTATTCTCAAATAGGCCGTGAGCCTAGAAACATCGTCGCCTAGGTTCTGTTGTCTACAGTCTGGCGACTCCACTGGGGATTTTAGAGAATCGGCCTCGAAATCATGTCTTGTGATGTGTATAATTTGTGCATTAGTTGACCATTTCTATAGTGGGTTGAGGGGGTTAATCAAAGGCTTTGTTGAAGCTAGGTGATGGTTGGGTGTCTTCCTTCACTCACTACCCTTCGGGGAAAAGCTGTGAAGGCACCTAGATAAATCATTACTTGTAGCTCGTTGTGACATACTAGTTTGGAGGACTCGTTGTTTATTCCTGACACCAAGCGATAAGAGCCTAAGGGGCTTGGGTACTTAAGAGAGCCTCGCTCCACCTTCCCTCTGGGGAATCTACAACGGGAAATCCATTCGATAGTTAGTCACACACTGTAACTCGTTGGCACGTACCGTAAGGTATAAAAAAGGCGCACTCATTTGGTCGCTTGAACCCTTGAGTGGGGAGTCCTAGTTGTGGGTAATCCTTCGTCAAACGAGAGCATTTGTCCGCGCCCCATGAACCCACTTGTGAAACTTAGCCTTGAAAGAACCGGTAGTTATGTATTTTATGTTTGTGTGTTGGACCGCCGTCATTTGGATCCAGTTGGACCTTTTGTCAAAAGATGTGAACTTGTTGGGCCATTTAAACTGGGGCAAGTTTGTGTCCTTTGATAGTTGGGCCAAAAGCTTCTAAAATGCCGGTGGGCCCTTTGTGAATGGGCCTTTTATCATTTGAAGTCATTTATCCATATCATTGTAAAGTGTAAACCTGTTGGGCCTTTTCAACTGGGACAAGTTTGCACCGCGCGATGGTGTGATTAAATACTTTAAAATGATAATGGGCCAAGTAGTTTAAAGTTTCTTTTTTTTTTATCTATTACATGCATCGCATACATCTCATGCATCTCATGCATACATGCATCATGTTAACCCTTGTGTCTTAAAAGCCATCACGGATACCCGTTGGGTTAGAAAAAAAGAAGTCAGAGCATTCCTTGGGAAAATCCAGTATATCAGTCGATTCATTGCAAAGTTGACGTCAGTGTGTGAATCTATCTTCAAGCTGTTGAGGAAAGACCAGCCAGTAAAGTGCAATGAACAGTGTCAGGATGCATTTGACAAGATAAGGGAATATTTGGTGAAACCTCCCGTCCTGAGACCTCCGAAACAGGGCAGACCTTTGGTGCTTTATTTGGCTATTGAACCCGAAGTACTGGGGGCGATGATGGTACAAGCCGATGAGACATGAGTAGAGCACGCCATTTACTACTACCTCAGTAAGAAGCTGCTTCCGTACGAAGCTCGCTATCAGGAAGTAGAGAGATTTTGTCTAGCAGTAGTATGGGTGTCCAGGAAATTACGCCACTATTTCCAGTCTTACAAGATCCAAGTGGTCGCAAAGGAGAATCCTTTGAAGTATCTACATTCAGTGCCTTCACTAGTTGGAAAGCTGGGCAGGTGGTTAGTACTGTTGACTGAATTTGACATCGAGTACCTCACTTCAAAGGTAATCAAAGGGCGAGCCGTGGCAGAATTCCTAGCCTTGCAACCTGTTGAAGGGGATCAGTACAAGTTTGAATTTCCCGACGAAGAAATCCAAGCTATAGCAGTCCAAGGATGGAAGATGTATTTTGACGGAGCAGTGAACTGCAAGGGAGCCGGAATCGGTATTGTAATAGTAACCCCTGGGGGAGAGACTTTGCCTATGGCCAAGAGGTTGACGTTCAGGGTAACTAACAATATGGCTGAGTATGAAGCATGTGCATTCGGCTTGACTGCATTAATAGCCTTGAGAGCTACGAACGTAGATGTTTACGGAGATTCAATGTTGGTGATCCGACAGATGCAAGGAGAATGGGAGTTAAAAGAAGAACGGTTGAAGCCATACTTATTCCACCTCAAAAACCTAGCACATGCTATCCCTAACTGCAAATTTCAGCACTTTGCCTCGGAAGAAAATCAGATGGCAGATGCATTAGCAACGCTAGCCGAACCTGGGAGAATCCAGAGAAATTGGTGATGAGACCACTTGTGTTGACAACGGCCAGCAAACCGTTTTATGAGATAGAGAGGATCTTGGGAGTAGAGGTCGATGACGGAAGACCGTGGTATTATGACATCCAGAGGTACCTGGAACATGGGGAATACCCAGAGGACGCGAGTAGAAAAGACAGAATCACCATTCAGAAGTTGGCTGCTCAATATGTGAGTCTGAAGGGAGAACTCTACAAAAGGCAGGCGAACGGTGTTCAGCTGAAATGCTTGAGAAAGGAAGAAGCTCAGAAGATAATGGATGAAGTGCATACTGGCGTCTGTGGACCGCATATGAATGGATTGAACTTGTCCCCCAAGATTGTGAGACAAGGCTTTTACTGGTCAACCATGGAAGCCGACTGCGCGAGGCTGGTAAGGCACTGTCATGATTGTCAAGCGCATGGGAATTTGAATCATTTGCCGCATACAGAATTGCACGGATTGTCAGAACCGTGGCCTTTCTCAGCATGGGGAATTGATATGATCGGAGAGATTCGGCTGAATGCGTCAAACGACATCGCTTTATAGTGGTAGCAGTGGACTACTTCTCGAAATGGGTAGAAGCCGAGTCATTCCGTAATGTCACGGCAAAACAAATGGCTAAGTTCATAGCCCCGAATCTCATATGCCGTACGGTATGCCGCATCACGTGGTTACGGACAATGGAGTCCAGTTTCAGGGAGAGACCAAGGCGATGTTACAGAGGTATGGGATAGGTCATCATAAGTCTTCACCATACAGGCCGCAGGCTAATGGAGCAGTTGAGTCAGCCAACAAGACAATAAAGACGATTCTGGCGAAGATGACGGAGAATTACAAAGACTGGGCTGATAAGCTGCCGTATGCCCTGTGGGGTACAGAACATCTGTGAGAACGGCGACGGGAGCTACGCCTTATTATTTTGGTCTACGGAATGGAAGCGGTATTGCCGGTGGAAGTTGAAATACAATATATGCGGGTATTAGCAGAAGCGGAGTTACCTGAACAAGAATGGACCTCGCAGAGGTTTGAGCAGTTAGCATTGATGGATGAGAAGAGGATGAAGTCCTTGCATCACATGCAGATATATCAGAAGCGGTTGGCCCGAGCATTTAATAAGAAGGTGCGTCCTACCAGATCAAGAAAGGTGATCTGGTACTTAAGCAGTCGAAGCCGTCGACGACAGACCCAAGAGGGAAGTTCAGACCAAATTGGGAAGGACCATACATTGTTCAGAAGGTAATGGGAAATGGGGCAGTGAGACTGTCGGACTTGGAAGGGAATGAGTTCACCGAGCCGATCAATGTTGACAGATTGAAGTTGTATTTTGCCTGAGGGACAGAAGACTGAATAGTCCGCAGAAGACCTAACCCAATGGGATAAAGAAAACTCATGCATGCATGCACACATATAACCCATTATTGCATTCCTTTTTTTTTGCGTGTTTTGTGTTTTTTGTTTTATATTCACAGGTTCGAAGAATCAAAGAGAAAACGAAAAAGACAAGCTAATCAGAAACAGCGAAAGCACTGTATTGAATTTGGGAAGATCCTAAGGCTGAGGTCCACATCGTGTTAAGATTCAGATGGTAATCTGAGGGTTAAGGCCCATTTTGAGTTCGAATTTCGGGTATGGATCCCGGGGGCGAAGCCCACATGGTCAGCAGTAAAGAGGAAGAATTCCTAGAGTGAGTGAGTGAGTGAGTAAAAAAAAAAAAAGAGTGAGGGAGAAGTCTTTGATGGATAAACATATGTCCGGTGATGACATTGTGTGCTATAGGTAGAAGCCTTAGAAACGATGAGTGCTGGAAGTGTTCTTCGCCGGTATGCTGAATAGATTGATCTCGACTAGACTCATAAAACACCTGAATACGGGATCTCAACAATGGAAGCCTGGGTGGTTGATGAGATGACTAGCTGAAGAGACAGAGGATCAGTGAATGACCGTTTGCCTGGATGTCCACCCTGGATTACGGACACTATGATACATGATATGGTCAGAAATAACAGAAATGTCTCTGCAAGAAAAGAAAAGAAAAGACCGCCTATAACCGATAAGCGTGAAGCTACCCATGGGCGAGTATTAGGACCACCATGAGGAGAAATGATACCTTAAAGGGTATGTGTCAGAAAAAGAGAAAAAAAAAGAAAAAAAAAAAGAGAGAAAGCAAAGAAAAAAGAAAAAAAAGAAAAAAGAAAAAAAAAAAGAGAGTTCCGAATGAAAAGAAAGAGACAAGAGTGCAATACAGAAGACCATATCATGTTAAATATGCTGAAGTAATCACAGAATGTGATTAAGACATTCAGGTTGGTTAGACCCACTGGTCCGATTCTCCGAAGCGAAATTATCGAGTTGGCTTGCTTAAGGAATAAGCTGTGAAAGATCATTGGCACACACACACTAGGAGTCTAGTTTGGATCACCTATTCAGACGATCGGAGTTGAGCATATCGAGTACTTTGAAGATTCTCTGGCTTTGACATCAAGCATTCGTTGAGGACGAAAATATATCCAATTATTAGAGATGATCTCGTGAGAGGAATTGCAATACGCTGAGTGGAATCATTGACATCAGTTTCAGTTTCTGCCGAGAATGGCATTCTGGGGGCGAGGCCCACATTGACATCAGTTTCAGTTTCTGCCGAGAATGGCATTCCGGGGGCGTGGCCCACATTGGTTCAGATCAGTTCAGCCAGGTACGGCACTCCGGACATGGAGATATCACAGCTGTGACACCCTAGGTACGGGGTTAGCATTCAGACATTTGTGGCTCTTTAGGTACGGAGACGTCACCGCGACACCCTAGGTACGGGGTTAGCACTCAGACATTTGTGGCTCTCTAGGTACGGAGACGTCACCGCGACACCCTAGGTACGGGGTTAGCACTCAGACATTTATGGCACTCTAGGTACGGAGGCGTCACTGCGACACCCTAGGTACGGGGTTAGCACTCAGACATTTGTGGCTCTCTAGGTACGGAGACGTCACCGCAACACCCTAGGTACGGGGTTAGCACTTAGACATTTGTGGCACTCTAGGTACGGAGGCGTCACTGCGACACCCTAGGTACGGGGTTAGCACTCAGACATTTGTGGCTCTCTAGGTACGGAGACGTCACCGCGACACCCTAGGTATGGGGTTAGCACTCAGACATTTGTGGCACTCTAGGTACGGAGGCGTCACTGCGACACCCTAGGTACGGGGTTAGCACTCAGACATTTGTGGCACTCTAGGTACGGAGTCGTCACCGCGACACCCTAGGTACGGGGTTAGCACTCAGACATTTGTGGCACTCTAGGTACGGAGGCGTCACTGCGACACCCTAGGTACGGGGTTAGCACTCAGACATTTGTGGCTCTCTAGGTACGGAGACGTCACTGCGACACCCTAGGTATGGGGTTAGCATTCAGACCACAGCGACGCCCTAGGTACGGGGTTAGCACGCCAGGTACGGCATGTGGACTATTCAGAAATTTGTGGCTCTCTAGGTACGGAGACGTCACCGCGACACCCTAGGTACGGGGTTAGCATTCAGACCACAGCGACGCCCTAGGTACGGGGTTAGCACGCCAGGTACGGCATGTGGACTATTCAGACATTTGTGGCACTCTAGGTACGGAGGCGTCACTGCGACACCCTAGGTATGAGGTTAGCACTCAGACAACCAACATCATCACTGCGGCACTCTAGGTATGGAGACGCAACCGCGACGCCCTAGGTACGGGGTTTAGCATTATCAACTCAGCACAGCAGGCAGACCAGATGACAGCTGGCGAGCCAGGCAAGTAAAAATGCATTGCACGTACTTTGATAGGATTGTCATTGTCACACACTGCACAAGTCCCATCAAAGTGGGGGCGACTGTAGGCATTGCATTTTTACACATTAGCCCAATGAGGAGTCTCGTATGGAGGCAACTACTTCTTTAGTCATGAAAGTCGCGGGAAACGGACGTTGGAAGGGTAAAGTTGGAAAATAGAATTTTGGATGGATTTAATCTCGTTGTTTAGCTTCGGCTGCTTGTTGGACTTCCGTTTCAAAGCTCACCTTAGGCCCAAAACTCCCATAGACCACATACCTAACCCAAACCAAGCCCAAATAGCCAAGTCAAACCAAGTCAAACCAAATCCATGCCTAAAAGATGTGATTCACGCCCAAAGCCCCTTTATTTAGGTATATGTATATTTATCACATGTTTAAATCTTGTTAAATCCTTACCTAAATAAAAGAAATCAAATCAAATCATTACCAAATCAAATCCAATCCCAAATCCTAATTAGGAGATGCATTCCTTATTAGAAATCAATTAGGAGATTCCTTCCTAATCTAATTAGGAAAGTCTTCTCTCTTTGCCTGTAAAAAGAGGCTTTCACCCCCATTCAAAACCCTGGCTCATACACCCCTCTCACACGCCTAAAGCATTCTCTTAAGCCTCCATTGCACGCCCAAGCATCCCCCTGAAGCCTCCATTGCTGAGCCTTTAAGATCCAATAGCCTCCATTGCCGCATCTTCCCTCCATCATCAACACCCTTCACGCCCAAGCCCTAAACTTAACCCTCCATTGCCGAGTTCCAGCCCCCATTCACAGCCTTAAAACACCCTCAAATAAACCTTATTCACAGCCCTAAAAGTCGCACTAAACACCCTCCAAACACAGCCCCATTCGTAGCCCGAAAACAGTCCCTGAAAACACCCCACTGCACCTGTAAACTGCCGCAGTTCACCTTCTGTTCTGGTCGGTTTTTGTTGCGTCCTTAGCCCCCAAAACCATCCTAAAATCACCTAATCACCATCCCCAAAACATCCATAAAGTTTCCCTAAAAAATCCCCACAAACGCACCTCCATAAGCCTTCAAAATCACCCAAAACAGTCCCTGAAAACACCCCACTGCACCTGTGAACTGCCGCAGTTCACCTTCTGTTCTGGTCGGTTTTTGTTGCGTCCTTAGCCCCCAAAACCGTCCTAAAATCACTTAAACACCATCCCCAAAACCTCCATAAAGTTTCCCTAAAAAATCCTCACAAACGCACCTCCCTAAGCCTTCAAAATCACCTAAAACAGTCCGCTAAACCATCAAGACAGTGACCTGAAACGTAGCAGCGAAGCAGCCGCGAAACGGACTTGAAACAGCAGCCCGAACAGCAAAATATCGAGGAAAGACGTTAAGTTGGTGAACTAAAAGAGTAGCGGATCATTCACCCTTCCAACGGACGTGTAACGCCCTTTCTTAGACGACAAAAGAGGTTAGACCTGAGGGCACCTTTTACCTATCTTCTTTATTCTTTATTTTATTTTACTTTGATATATAATTGCATGAGAGTCGTTTGAGGCATGATTTGATTGTTGGATGGGCGGGACATGTGTTCCCTTTTGTGGTATATAGGATGGAAACCCGAACGTAAATTCCGTAGCCGAATCTGAATGGACGGTAGTGCGGTTTGTACTCGGGATACAACGCCACGTACCACTTAAGAGACATATGTTTTGTCCCATCCAAACTTGTATTTGAGCATGTTATAGTCTTTAGGTTATTTGTTTATTATTTGAAGCATGATTTAATTTAATTTGTTATTTATTTGTTAAAGCATGTTTAGGTTGTTCACTATGCATGTTCTTAGTTTATGATGCGTTTGGGTAATGATTCGTACATGTTGATTTAATGGTTTAATATGCTTGTCGTGTTACATTGCGTGGAATTATTTGGATGAAAGCATGTTAGATCTAAGTACCCTTGAGCATGATTATTGGATAGGTGCGGTTGATTTAGTGCACAAATTATATCATCACAATGACATAAGTAAGGGACCATTCCGAACCCAACGGTTTGAGGTCTTCCCTTGCGAGGGGTGAGTGCGGCCTTAAATCTTTGTCCCGGTTCACACCGGGTGGCGACTCCATGTTATTTCGTATTCTCAAATAGGCCGCGAGCCTAGAAACATCGTCGCCCAGGTTCTGTTGTCTACAATGTGGTCCCTTGGGCATGTGGTTGGTGTTTTGGTGGGTGACCGGTGCTTACCCACACGTGTAACGCAAGCGCACGTATCGTTCAAGTAATATAAAAAGTATCGATCCCACGAGGACTGAATACCTAATGTATTAATTTTATGAGGTCAAATGATTACTAGTATCTAACAGGTTTTTTGATTGATTTGAAATGGTGATGATTTTAAATTTAAAAACAAGAAAAAAATTACACGAAAGTAGGTTTAAGAAAATTCAATATTAGGAAACTATCTAGGGTTGTGAATCTTTCTAATATTTTTTAAAAGATGAAGTGGTTATTTCATGTTTGTGTAATAAATCGGTTTACTATCCTGGAACACTAAATTATGCGAAAGCCTCTGTCGATGGTCAGACGCAAATACCCAGTATAACCCAATTGAACCATATGTCTATGTCAACCAAATTACCTGGATTCATTAAGTTTAAGTTCCAATTATGGCTACCCCCGCCCAACAGGTATATGTCTATCCTGTAAGGAAATCTATTAAAGGGTTATCTATCCTCAAGGAAGATCGTGGGCTATTAAGTCTAAGGCTGAAACCTAAAATTCCTTTGTCAAGTTTATTTTAGATTTACCAGGTCAATCTTATTAGTGGCCAATTAACAAGACGCATTAAGCTTAAGACTTAATAAGTAAACCTTTAAATTACCCAAACTATAAAATAACCTCTTATAAACGGTGATATTATAATTCATCACAACCCCAGATAACTAACTTAGTTACGACAATATTTACGGGTAGTAAAAACTTAAATAAAATAAAAGACATAAAGTAAAATACTGAAAAGTAAATTGCTGAAAAGTAAATGACGACAAGTAAATGCTGAAATTAAATACTGAAAATTAAATGCTGAAAAGTAAATGCTGAAAGTAAATTACTGAAAAGTAAATTGCTGAAAAGTAAATTGCAGAAAAGTAAATGTTGAAAGTAAATTGCTGAAAAGTAAATAAAGTAAAAGTACAATAAAAGAAAATGCTGAGGTAAAAGTATCTACTTTTATTACTTCTTTTTTAGATATCTCACTTAATATAATATATTAACTTTAAATGATAATTACCATCCAGCCATATAGGCGGTATCCAGATTAAGTCAAATTAATAATTAATTACCAACCGACCAATCAGGCGGTATTCAGTTTATTCAGGTTAAAACCAATTTAAATAATTACCAACCGGCCAATATGGCGGTATCCTCGTTAAGTCAGGTTTTAACTAGTTTATATATTATAATTAAGGGAGAATAATCTAAATATTAGAAATAAAAGTTTTACCTTTTACCCCAGCAAAGGGGAGTTACCTCCTCATTACTGAAAAGTAAAAACTGAAAATTAAAGAAAGAAAAGTATTGTGCGTAAAAGTAAAAACTGAAAAGTAAAGAAAAGAAAGTGCGAAAACGGAAATTAATTACTGAAAGCTGTAAATAAACAAACAAGATATAATCTTCTTAGTATTCTTAAGGAATTCCTTAGAAGAGAGTATGAATTTACAAATGAAATGGCTTGGTATTTATAGGCAAAATTTTACCTCCATCAAATCATGCACCAAATCCATTATTAATTGCTCCACTAATTGCTCCACCAAATATATTATTAATTGCTCCACTAATTGCTTATCATGTTTGGTGGTGATTTGATAATTTTTATTATTTATTAATTTATTTTTTGCTTTGAAAATGATTGAAAATGACTTTAATAATTACACACAAAACACTTCTGGATGGTTCATCAATTTCGGGCATGAAATCTTCAGAATTCTAAATTATTTTGGCTTTCAAAGTTGTAGATATTTTATTCTTCTTTAATATGGAACTTGAATCAGCTCAATCCGATATTGGAGTAAAATGTTATGCCCAAAATACCACAGATGCGCAAAATTGGAATTTCCAAAACTGCACTTCGTTAAAACGCCCTTTCAAGTTTCCAATCTCCAAAATTAATATGTCAAGTCCAATTTTTGCCCTTATTTTACCCACATTTCATCCTAAATGATTTCATTATGTCTCAATATTATTTTATCTGTAAAATAAATTAAAACACATCAAAACGTTCATCAAACCCGAGAAACTAAACAAAATATTAAGTAAAAAATGCGGTAAATATTGATATATTTTCCGCTCATCAGTGGGCTTGGTGTGGATTGCGGGGGTTTTGGGCCAAGGATGTGTTACTTGCGGGGATTTTGGGTCAAGGATAAGTTTTAAAATAGAGGTCCAATGAACGAACCCATAGCTAAGCAAACGAATTAAGTCCAACAAGACATTGATTTCTGAATTTACCTTCCGACGTCCATTTCCCGTGACTTCCCTGACTTAAATAGGTAGTGCCTCCATATGAGACTCATCATCGGGACTTATATGTGAAAATGCAGTGCCTACAGTTGCCCCCACTTTGATGGGACTTGTGCAGTGTGTGACAGTGACAATCCTATTAAAGTTATGCAATGCATTTTTACTTACCTGGCTCGCCAGCTGCCACCTGACTTGCCTGCTGCTTCGAACTGAGTTGATGATGTGGTGAGGTGCTGCAACCCCTAAGGTTCATCCCTGTAAGATGCGGCGATCTCTAGGAATCCCTACCGATTTGAACTGATGAGAGGTGGTCCATTTTTGAACTGTGCTCCATTTTTGGAGCGCCATTTTCGGCATGCTAAACCTCATTTTGAGGCGTCGCTGATGTGATGGTTGTCCATTTTTGAACTGTGCTACATTTTTGGAGCGCCATTTTCGGCATGCTAAACCTCATTTTGAGGCATTGCTGATGTGATGGTGGTCCATTTTTGAACTATGCTCCATTTTTGGAGCGCCATATTCGGCATGCTAAACCTCATTTTGAGGCATCGCTGATGTGATGGTGGTCCATTTTTGAACTGTGCTCCATTTTTGGAGCGCCAATTTCGGTATGCTAAACCTCATTTTGAGGCATCGCTAATGTGATGGTTGTCCATTTTTGAACCGTGCTACATTTTTGGAGCGCCATTTTCGGCATGCTAAACCTCATTTTGAGGCATCGCTGATGTGATGGTGGTCCATTTTTGAACTATGCTCCATTTTTGGAGCGCCATTTTCGGCATGCTAAACCTCATTTTGAGGCGTCGCTAATATGTTGGTGGTCCATTTTTGAACTATACTCCATTTTTGGAGTGCCAATTTCTGCATGCTAAACCTCATTTTGAGGCATCGCTGATGTGTTGATGTTCCATTTTTGAACTGTGCTCTAATTTTGGAGCGCCATTTTCGGCATGCTAAACCTCATTTTGAGGCGTCACTGATGTGATGGTTGTCTATTTCAAACTGTGCTCCATTTTTTGATCCATTTAGGGCACTAGGTGTTAAAACACCCTTACAAACTTAATAACTCGGATCTCAGATGTTTTTTATATTATTTTTTTTACTCCATCACTTTTTGAGATACTTCCTCCAATTAAACTAGAGCAGTGAATATTACAAACTTTTCAATTATAGCTCATGTCCGTATGTTACTATGCATGTTGATAATACCTGCTAACTGAGCATATGAAGATTTATTTTAGTCAGTATTATGGAGAATTCACAAATTAAATAATTTAGAAGGAAATAAACAAAAATTAACTTGTTCCGAATTAGGTTTGAGATACGTCTCAGAAGTGGAAACTCATTACTCATCTATCTCTTACCAATTTCACCTTTTTAGTCAAAATAAAAAAACAAAAACACAAAATATTTTTGTAATTTTTGATATTTTTTCAAATTTTTTGTATTTTTCGAAAAATTTTGGACTAAAAATAAACACAACACAACTAAAAACAAGATATTGATCAACTAATTCCCTCCCCCAAACCTAAATGAGACATTGTCCCCAATGTCTTAAACAGTAGAAGAAGAGTTTAGAAGATAGTACCTGGTTAACTGAAATTCTACACGAAAAGTTAAAGGTTAAGATCCAGATTAATCTGACGCCTCTTACCAAGATCGTCCTCGGACCAATTTATCTTTGAAAGGATAGGGTCAATTTGTGGTTCATAGGCTAAGATTTGGTCAATTAGATCCGGAGCAATTCTGGCAGTGAAGAAGAGTTCTTTTAAAGGTTTTGACACGAACCCATTTCTCCGGGCATCATCAAGGAACACACAAAGAAAATCATAAAATTCATCATTGTTAAACAGCCCAATTGGTTTCTGGTGTATGTTCAAGTTCGCCCAAGATAGCACTATAAAAATTTCCTCAAATGTGCCCAAGCCACATGGCAAAGCAATAAAAGCATCAGCACGGTTAATCATTTCTACCAATCGTTCAGACATACCTGGCACGATTAGTTCCTCTCCGTTTGATGGTCCAATAAGATTTGCTTCTGCCAAGGGTTTTGGGATGATTCCCAAAATGTGACTGCCTCATTCCTGTACAGCTTTTGAAACGATCCCCATAAGTCCAAGATTGCCTCCGCCAAATACTAAGTGCATATTCCTACCAGCTAAGACTCGACCCAATTCTTGTGCTGCCTCTACGTATTGTGGCTTAACACCAACACTAGTACCGCAAAACACACAGATGTTTTCAACTCGACTTCTTGAAGTGGCTTCCATGTTTTACTCTGGATGTCTTCAAAAGTGCAATGATGAGTTGAATTTATAACACCTAAATAGTACCTGCTAATCGGACCCGTGCTTCAAATACCCAATGAATATCATTAGGAACGCCATGGATCGTTAGTAATCTCGTCCGTTCCAAGCGAGCTTTGTAGACTTTCATCAGAGAGTTTTGAGGGAGTGAAGGAAATTGCTTATGTAGATTTGCGAGAACTTCTTCCATCCTCAAATGTCTTAATCTGCAAAAACTAAACACACAAAATTAAATCACACCAAATCACAATATATACACAACATGCATGGGTTGCCTCCCTGCGAGCGCTAAGTTTAACGTCGACAGCTAGACGTGACTTCTCGAACGTTAGGCTGGATCTGAAAGTGTGACACTTTTTTTTTGTCGCTTAAATGCTTCTCCCCACTAGTGCTTGACACGCTTGTTTTTAACCTTGAATGTTTTGTTAGAGTCAGGATCATGTATCTCAATGGTTCTATCTGGTCAAACTTTGGTGATCATGAATGGACCTGACCACCGTGATTTTGGCTTCCATGGGAAGACTTTCACCCTTGATTTGTTTAACAGTACCTTCTGCCATGGTTCTAGTTGTATGCGCACTAACTTCTCATCATGTCTTTTCCTTGCCTTTTCTTTGTACAATTTGGCATCCTCAAAAGGCTGATTGTGAAATTCCTCCAATTAGTTGAGCTGGTGGAACTTTTTCTCTTCTGTTGCCTGTAGTGTAAGAATTGGCTTTTTCAGTGCAAAAGACGCTTTATCTTCAGGCTCCACAGTAATTGACATGTTTTAAGTTTGTCAGTAGAACTTTGCATTGCATTAGAGTTCTGAATGGTATTTTGTATCACATCAAGTCTGAAACATTCTTCCTTCTTTTCATCATCTGGGAAATTCATGGCCTTGAAAACATTGAATGTTACTTCTTGGTCTTATACCCTAATGGTTAGTTCTCCTTTTTGTACATCAATAACGGTTCGACCTGTAGCCAAGAATGGTCTCCCGAGGATAATTGGCACGTTTGCGTCTTCCTCCATATCAAGGACAATAAAATCTGCTGGAAAATGAATTTGTCAACCTTGACTAGCACATCTTCAACTACACCTCTCGAAAATACGAGCATTCTATCAGCAAGTTGTAGTGAGACAGAAGTTGGCATTGTTTCTCTAATCTGTAGTTTCCTGAAAATAGAAAAAGGCATCACGTTAACACTCGCACCTAAATCACATAAAGCCCTACCAAAGTTATGTTCTTCTATGATGCAAGGAATAGTGAAACAACCAGGATCTTTCAATTTTGGAGGAAGTTTCCTCTGAATGATAGCGCTGCATTCTTCTGATAATTCTACTGTTTCGTAATCTCTCAATCTCCACTTTCGTGAAAGAATGTCTTTCATGATTTGGCATAGCTGGGCATTTGTACCAACGCTTCTGCAAATGGAATGTTGATATGCAGCTTTTTGAACACCTTAAAGAATCGAGCAAATTGCTTGTCCAGTTTGTTTTTCTGAAGACGCTGAGGAAAAGGTGGAGGTGGAGTGATTTGTTTTTTTTCCTTTGCTTCTTTTTCCTCCATCTGTTGCTTTGTTTCTATTGGAACTTCCTCAGCAGTTGGTTTGGCTCCAACATCTTTGTTGATTTCAGTACCGCTTTTTAACATGATGGCATGATCTTGTTCCTTTCCAATGTTCCTTGTGTTGGTTTTATTCTAGGTCCCAAGATCATAACAAGCATGAAAAATATGTGAAAACAAATCGAAGAAGTTGCGGAATACTCACATCGATCGGTTGAGACGATTTGATGAAGAACAAAACCATTTTTGGCCTCCATTTCCACACCCACTACATGCAGATTTTCTGTCCAGAAAATTCAGCTTTGCTTCATGAATTTGAGCCTCGAACTTGCGTCAAACGATTCCCGGCTCGTGGGTGAGTTTCCCTATCACTTTCGCATGTCTCTCGGAGTGCTAGCTCTACTTGATTTTGCCACAAAATCAACACCCATTGCCTCCCTAAGCTCACAGTTTTGAAGTAAACCAGTGAGCATTTTCACAGCCCCTTGGGCGTGAATGGTGAGAGAAAAATAGAAGAGAAGAAGTTGTGTGTTGGTTGTTAAAATGGTTTGGTATATCTTATATATGATTTCTAAAATTAAATATATGATATACATTTTTCAAAAGTCAAAGTAATATATGTAATAATATATTACCATCAACTTTTAAAAGCCTTTTCCAACCACTACCAACTACATCAAGTCACATCTTTCATTCAATCAAGTGACAAGTTGTCACATCACTCAAAGTGACATTTGATTTGACGCTTGATGTGACGAATGATTTGACGCTTGATGTGACTTGCGTGCCGCACTCGAATTCGAAATACGAATGTGCTCGCAATCACTCTCGGGCTCGGGCTCGGGTTCGCTAATTCCTAATTAGCGAATTTTCCGTTTGTGTCGTAATTAAATGATTATACCTAGCGAATTCACTATTCACATCGCTAACGAATTAATTCTAAATTAATTCGTTCACCCGAATTAAAATCCAATTTCAATTCCGCGTCGAAATCCAATATCGATTGATATATCAAATATATTAATTTACCCGATTAATTCTAAATCAATCGTTTTCTCTCTTTAGACGATATTTTATCCTAGATAAAATATCTCCGTAATTAATCCCAGATTAATTTTCTCTCTCATCAAATTAATCCCAGATTAATTATGAGTGCGAGTCATACATCATCGGTGAATCTTTGGGAAGCGACCCATGAGATCCCCGGATATGTTGGCAGTAAATACAGTCATCGAAATATCCGAACACGTAAGTACCTCGTACCACGTTTACACCAATTCACAAGACAAGGTTGGCCTCTAGCAAAAGCGCCATGCCTACCCAAATCTCCGGAAATATCCTTACAGGAAAAAATGATCTATATCAAGCGTAGTATACCGTAGTATTGCGTATGTCGGTCCAGTATCGGATGGTCATGTGCTAGGCCTGGGGCTGGAGTTGTGTCTGCCCCATACGAAGCACTTGTCGGATGTCTGGTAACTAGTCTCTATAATCGGATATACATGACCTAGTCATAACATCCCGATGGTTGCGCAACACTTAAGAGCACTAATACCGTATCCTGTGTGACATCATCTCCACTATGACTGGAGTGATACTTCCGTCTTGACATCACACCCAATACTCTACGATTCTCAATATACTCAGTATCGGCGTACATAGGACCTGTTACACCCCTGGATGACCTCAACTCAAGTATATCGATTGTCGTAAGCATTAGCGGTGCAAGTCTCAGGTTAAGATCAAATACACCTACCCTGATTTCAGACTCTCATAGACACATAGTCATACTACCAATGGGATTCCGAGGGGGTCTATCCAGAGCGAAGCTGTTTCCCATACCATCGGTGAAACACAACCTCGTACTACACTTGCATGAGTATCCTATACCCAAATATATGAGAACTATTTCGTTGTGCCCTCACAAACGCGCACAAGTGCAATACTAGTCTTTTACGTATTTATCGATGTCTAATCTTGATAATACTTTGACTATGGATATTTAATGATTTATCCTACATGGACTGATATTGTCTCATATCATTCTCCGTCCAGGAACAAATCATAGGGACCTCTCATCATTTATACATCTAAGGTGATCCAATCACAAATGATAAGAGTGCAATCTCTTTTGTCACATAGTTAATTTGTACAACAACACCATGATCTGTACAAATAGTGACGCTATGGGTCATAATTATCCAACAATCTCCCACTTGGCCTATAGCCAGTCACTCGAGTGTCTTACACCCGAACAATGTACGGTTGGCTCAAACTGCTGAGAAAAGCTTTTCGTCAGTGGATTTGCATGATTATCGTCTGATGTAATTTATTTGATCATCACATCGCCACGATGTATGATCTGAACAAATCAGATGAATATCGAAGTATATATCTGGATCATTGATGAGACCATTAATTCTTTAGCCTGTGCTTACGCCTAGCTCAGCCGCTAACAGAATTATATCTAATCTAATTAGATTTATTATCGACCCAAATGGCTTCTATTGCTGCCTGAGCTGCTGCAATTAACCTGCATTTGTTGTTTATTCGGTAACAGTATCTTGCTTGGAAGATTTCCAGCTCACTGCTCCGTTATTTAAACTTTATAGTACCGTTGTTTTTATCGGCTCGGAAACTTGCAGTAGTGATCCTAGTCACTTCAAGTTCTCTTTCTCCATATTTTAAGACATCATGCTTAGTTCTCTAAGATACTAAGTATGTTCTTAACATCAATCTAGTGAGCATCACTTGGATTGGCCTGATTGTGACTCCATATGCTCAAAGCACATGAGACACCAGGTCGCGTACATTTTTATGTACAATTTCCCAGAGAGTGGTAACAACTTAAATCTATCCCAGTAGATCTTTATTCCTAGAATAAAGGTTGTTACTTCCGTGAATTCTACGGAGAATTTCTAATGAAAGCCAAGCTTTAACCGATTGTTTTATGGGAATATCATTTCCAAGAAATGACATACATTATCATTATTTTATAGGACAGCCACTGTCAGTGCGCTCCCACTAACCCTCTTATATAAACAAGAATTATTTTCGTTTTGAATTAAATCATACACCATTATTATTACATCAAAACGTTAGTTCCAAGAACCTAATGCTTGCTTCAATCCAAACATGGATCGAATAACCCGCAAACCTTGTTTGCTGGTTTAGGCACGAAAAAATCGTCAGGATGTTGTAAACATCCTCCAAAAGGTTTCCTTTTCAGGAAAGCGATTTTGACCTTTAACTGACACATTTCATGAATGAATGCAGTAAAAAGCAAGCATCATCCTAATGGATTTACAGTGGCAACGGGTAAAAGGTTGAACCGTAGTCAACACAATGTTGATAACGATACCTTTCTGTCATAAGCCCAGCTTTGTACGTTGGTATGTTGCCATCCATGTATGTTTTCCTTGAAGACTTGTACAGTACCAATAGGCACAATGCCTTGCGGTACATCAACTAATATTCAAACTTGGTTGATATACATGGAATCCATTTTGGACTCATGACACTTTGTCATATAAGGGAGTCGATATCTTGTATAACTTCCTAAAACGTAGTCGTTTTGTCTTCCTCAATAAGATTGACATCTTTAGAAGGTGACATCAGAAACCCATACCCCAGGTTGTTTTCTGATTCTCTCCAATCTATGCGGTTCTTGTGTATTTGAAGATTATTGGTATAGTTTCATCATTGATGAATTATTTGTGTTCCTATAAGGACTTCATGCCTTGAACAGTATTACTCCGATTTTCATCGAGTTTTACTGTCCTCCCACTGACCACTGCATATCGGTATTCTTCTAAGGAATATCGCATGGTGAGCAACAATCACATTGTTCTCTTGTGAGATTTATAAGTACTATACTTATGGTTTCCCCTAATAAAAACCTATAATTTGGCACTTATCCAATTTGGGTTCTGGTTTGGTATCATCCAAACGTATGCCTTGCATTCCCAAATTTTTAGGATTGTGAAACCCGGTTTCTTTCCTGTTCATATCCAATATGAATTATGTCAAACAGATTTTTATGGAACCTTATTCTAAATAAGTTTTGCACTGTTAATGCATATCCGTTGAAGGAAATGGTAGCTCAGAGCGACTCATGATAAACCTTATCATGTCCAACAAAATTCGGTTTCTCCGTTCGGACACACCATCAAATTAACGTGTCTCGGGAGGAGTCCTCATTTGAAAGAATACTATACTCTCTCATGTATTTGTTAAACTTATTGCTTAAGTGTTTTCCATTACAGTCTTACCGTGATGGTTTAATAATTTAGCCGATCTGTTTGTCTATTTCGTGTCTAAACTTTAAAAGTTTCCGATTTGTGTTCTTCAAAAGAAACACATAGCCATAACGTGATGCCACATCCGTTAGGTCACGAAATATTCATATCTATTTCTAGCCTAGCTAGATATGGGCCCACTTACTTCACTATGAACAGGGCTAACAGATCGGTGGCACTTACACTATTACCAAATAAATAGTGTTTTAGGTACTTTACCTAATAAACTAGATTCGTAGATTTTATTTGAATAGTCAAATCAGTCCTAGTACCCACTCTTCAAAAGTGTGGATATACGACTCTTGTTTAATTATGTCCCAGACAACAATGCCACAAATAAGTCTCTTCTGATCAAATCAGTTAGAGCTATTTATTTGTCATGTTATATGTTTGAGATTTTATTTATATTCAAAATATAAATACTGTCATTCACATCTAATGTGTTTGTCTCAATGTCATCTTTATATAATGAAACACTTTAGTGTTCTAAAATATAAAGGTTTATCCGCAACGGAATTAAACACTGCATAGAGATAATGTTCCTAGTCAAACTAGTTACATTATAACAGTTTCCTAATATAGGTACTCACCCGAAGGGTAGTTCCTAAACTTAGGTATCTACAGTCAAAACAGCGACTTTCGTCCCGTTTCCGATTCGCAGATGAATCTGAGCTTGAAGTCAGTATCCTACTCACAGCAGATTCTGAACATCAATACATATATTTTATGTACCACACTAAGTATTTTAAAATCCAATTTTAATACTAGTAAAAGACATAATTTTGACAAACATTCTTAAAGTCAGAGCCTTGCCATTTCTTTAATTCCTTCATGTCTGCCATATCCAAACGGCAGTCACTTTGGGATACGTCATTTATCTTCCCAGAAGATCATAATGATTTTTCCTTTGCCCTTTCCAATATTTCAGAAGCCTTTGGCCAAGCCTTGGGTTTCTAGAATATTGAAGTAAAGTGCGCCTTACGCTACTTACCTAATTGCAAAGTTCGACTTTATCTCCTTGAGATTTGTCATTAATTCTCCAAGAATTATTAATTGCAATTTTAATACTTCTTAAATCTAAATATAGATTTTTGATAAGTATATCACATTAAGCATTAAAGTCATCATCACAGAAATCTTCCAAAGATTATGCTCTACTATTTGCTTAATTCTCGGGCTTAGGCATAATAGGTTATTTTATCAAATAAAGTAACTTATTATTTATTTCCAGGACCATCCTGAAATTATTCCCTATTTTGAAAATTAAATCATTTAAAATATTTTAATCCAAGATTATATTTTAAATATTCAATTTTTCAATTTTACCTTGATTTCAATAGTCCAACTATTTAATCAATTTATTTCAGGTACTATTTATTATAATGATTACAATAATCCAATTATTTAATCAACTATAATTTTAATATTGATTACTATAATCCAATTATAAAATCAACTATTACTTCAATTCAATTATATTGATTACTATAATCCAATTATGAAATCATCTATTTATTGAATTAGTTTGAATATAGTCCAACTATATTCATTAAAACAACTTTAAATAATAGTCCAACTAATACTTTTAATTATTTGACGAGTGATATTTGTTTGAGCGCGTATGGCGAGTAATTGAACGAATATTGCAAATTCAATTCTTGCCTCCCACTATTTTTCGGCGAGCCTCTAACCCTCTGTCGAGTACTCGGGAAACCGTGTTTCCTAGTGGGCTAGGATCCCGTTAAATAACACACAATCTTGACTTTGGCCAACAAATTGTATGATATTTAACTAGGTAGATCTCAAAGATCAATTGGATCCAATCCAATTCCTAGATCCAGTAGGCGGATATCCAAATCCTAAACATATATCTAATATATGCCAATACATCCAATGTATTACCTAACCTTTTCCTCTAAACCATTAAGCCTTGGCTTTGGCACAACAAACTTAATGATTCTAGTCAAGCGCGACCCATTGACCATGGAAAGCTTCGTAATCAATGTCGAGTGACAAGAAGTGGTTTTGACTTTGGCCAACAAACCACAACTTGGACAAGACATCGATATGGAACAAAGCTCTCGTGATTCAAACACATCTTTGACGGACAAAGGGCTTGACTTTGGCCAACAACCCAATGCAGTCTCGGATCTTGAGTAGGAATCACTCAATGGAAGGAAAAACGCATGATATTTGATGAGAGTTTTTCGCGTGCAAATTGGCTACCAATTTATTATCTTTGTTAAGGTCTCATATCATACACCCTTAAACATGCATTCTAAACACATAATAAGCGCGTATGAAAATAAATAATAATGATATGCGGATAGATACTTAACACATTGATCCTAGATCAAATCTCTCCCTTTCTCTCTCAAGCTAGCACTTGTATTACTTCTACCCGTTACACTACACTTCTAAAGAAACCTCATTTACATTTAGGGGAATAGGTGAGAAGAGAATACAAAGAGAATAGAGGTGATAAGGCTGGACACGCAGGTCCAATTTAATAAATCAAATTGTTATAACAATTTCCAAAATTGCCCCACCCGACTAATATCCATCCGATATACATTATTCATTCATCACAACCATGTATTCACACAAGCATGTTATCAATCAATCTAATCAAATTAATTAATCTGATAATTAGTGATCATCCAATGTTCAAACAACGATTTGATTTTGCGCGAGTCAAACTCGTTTTGTGAATAAGTACTCAAAGTACGAATTCTCGAATTAAATTAAACTACAACATTAAATCCAATTTTATATGTATTTAATACTAACTCACTATTTAATTCCAATTAAATATTACACTTTATTAATAAACCTTTTACGACTTAAATTCCAAATTTAATCGTAACGCGTCTCAAAGACGGATTAACGTCCACGTCAATTCAATTAAAGTCCAATGGGCTTTTAATTGATTTCTTAAGGCGTGGACTTTTGGTCAACTCGGGTCAAACCGAATAACCAAAATCCAATCCGGGATTTACCCCATAAGCCCATAAATCAATCTTGGCCCATTAGGCCCAATTAAACTTTAAAGGTTCATTAAGTCGCATTTGGGCTTAACGGAAGTGGTTTTGGGCCCAATTGGATCCAATCCAATTTGCCTAAATCCAACTTTGTACAACAAAGCCCAATAAGCCCATTTACAACATAATAAGCCCAAATCCAATTTAAAGGCCCAAATAATTAAATTATCAAATTCCAAATTTCCAATTTAATTACCTAAAGTGTATATCATGATTAATCACCTAAATCAATATTTCCTAAACATCAAATTAGTCCAATTAATCATGCTTTACATCATTATTACATGTCCAACACATTAATGAAAAATCAAACCCATTACATGCTTAAAGTCTCGGCCAAGGGAGATAATTTTGTCCGATTTGAATTCAATCCAATTAATTCCACAATCAACATCGAATCAACTTCCCGAATGATTTCCAATACATCCAATTATCAAAAATCAAAAATCCAAGACTAAATAGAGCTTAAGCATTCGGCCACCATAATCATTTTGGGGATTTTGTTCAATTCAATATTAAATCCAATTCAATCTTAAATTAACATCATCCAACATCATTACAACTCATCCAATGAATCAAAATGAAAAATTCCAAGAATTCTAAAATGCCTAATGTATTCGGCCAAGGTGATATTTTGCGGAAAAATTGATCCAATCATTATTTCATTAAATTGATCCAATCAATCCTAATTAAACATGTTATAAGCATACTCAAACATTCAATTCATTCAAATCATGCTCAAAACAAGTTTACCCAATTTTAGGCCCTAAAAGTTTCTGCTTGAACCTAGGCTCTTGATGCCATTGTTGGTTTTATTCTAGGTCCCAAGATCATAACAAGCATGAAAAATGTGTGACAACAAATCGAAGAAGTTGCGGAATACTCACATCGATCGGTTGAGACGATTTGATGAAGAAAAAAACCGTTTTTGGCCTCCATTTCCACGCCCACTGCATGCAGATTTTCTGTCCAGAAAATTCAGCTTTGCTTCATGAATTTGAGCCTCGAACTTGCATCAAACGATTCCCGGCTCGTGGGTGAGTTTCCATATCACCTTCGCATGTCTCTCGGAGTGCTAGCTCTACTTGATTTTGCCACAAAATCAACACCCATTGCCTCCCTAAGCTCACGGTTTTGAAGCAAACCAGTGAGCATTTTCACAGCCCATTGGGCGTGAATGGTGAGAGAAAAATAGAAGAGAAGAAGTTGTGTGTTGGTTGTTAAAATGGTTTGGTATATCTTATATATGATTTCTAAAATTAAATATATGATATACACTTTTCAAAAGTCAAAGTAATATATGTAATAATATATTACCATTAACTTTTAAAAGCCTTTTCCAACCACTACCAATTACATCAAGTCACATCTTTCATTCAATCAAGTGACAAGTTGTCACATCACTCAAAGTGACATTTGATTTGACGCTTGATGTGACGAATGATTTGACGCTTGATGTGACTTGCGTGCCGCACTCGAATTCAAAATACGAATGCGCTCGCAATCACTCTCGGGCTCGGGTTCGCTAATTCCTAATTAGCGAATTTTCCGTTGCGTCGTAATTAAATGATTACGCCTAGCGAATTCACTATTCACGTCGCTAACGAATTAATTATAAATTAATTCGTTCGCCCGAATTAAAATCCAATTTCAATTCCGCGTCGAAATCCAATTTCGATTGATATATCAAATATATTAATTTACCCGATTAATTCTAAATCAATCGTTTTCTCTCTTTAGACGATATTTTATCCGAGATAAAATATCTCCGTAATTAATCCAAGATTAATTTTCTCTCTCATCAAATTAATCCCAGATTAATTATGAGTGCGAGTCATACGTCATCGGTGAATCTTTAGTAAGCGACCCATGAGATCCCCGGATATGTTGGCAGTAAATACGGTCATCGGACTATCCGAACACGCAAGTACCTAGTACCACGTTTACACCAATTCACAAGACAAGGTTGGCCTCTAGCAAAGCGCCATGCCTACCCAATTCTCCGGAAATATCCTTACAGGAATAAATGATCTATATCAATCATAGTATACCGTAGTATTGCGTATGTCGGTCCAGTATCGGATGGTCACGTGCTGGGCCTGGGGCTGGAGTTGTGTCTGCCCCGTACGAAGCACTTGTCGGACGTCTGGTAACTAGTCTCTATAATCGGATATACATGACCTAGTCATAACATCCCGATGGTTGCGCAACACTTAAGAGCACTAATACCATATCCTGCGTTACATCATCTCCACTATGACTGGAGTGATACTTCTGTCTTGACATCACACCCAATACTCTACGATTCTCAATATACTCAGTATCGGCGTACACAGGACCTGTTACACCCCTGGACGACCTCAACTCAAGTATATCGATTGTCGTAAGCATTAGCGGTGTAAGTCTCAGGTTAAGACCAAATACACCTACCCTGATTTTGGACTCCCATAGACACATAATCATACTACCAATGGGATTCCGAGGGGGTCTATCCAGAACGAAGCTGTTTCCCATACCATCGGTGAAACACAACCTCCTACTACACTTGCATGAGTATCCTATACCCAAATATATGAGAACTATGCCGTTGTGCCCTCACAAACGCGAACAAGTGCAATACTAGTCTTTTACGTATTTATCGATGTCCAATCTCGATAATACTCTGACTAGGGATATTTAATGATTTATCCTACGTGGACTGATACTGTCTCATATCATTCTCCGTCCAGGAACAAATCATAGGTACCTCTCATCATTTATACATCTAAGGTGATCCAATCAAAATGATAAGAGTGCAATCTCCTTTGTCACATAGTCAATTTGTACAACAACACCATGATCTGTACAAATAGTGACGCTATGGTCATAATTATCCAACACCTTGGATTTGGCTCTGTGTTGCTGGGAAGAGTACCTGGTGGTCTGTAACTCTGAGCATTGGCCAGTTGTCCCATTTGATTCTCCAGTGCTTTGATAGAAGCTGAATGACTTTGATTCAATGCCACTTGATTTTGAACGATAGCTGCTAAAGCATCGTAGTTTGTTTCTTGCTTCTTTAACTGGGCAAACACTTCTATTATCCCTGGTTTTTTTTCATGCTCCTGGCCTTTGTTCTGTTGCTGGAATCCGGGTGGTGGGTTGTTCATTTGCCTTGAATTGTTGCTCCATGAAAAATTGGGATGATTCCTCCACCCTGGGTTGTAGGTGTTGAAATATAGATTATTCCCATGTCTGTTGAAATTGTTGACGTAGTTCACCGTTTCTTTATGTTAAATTGGTTCTGGTGCTCCTCCATATGGTGAACTTGTGGTTCCAGTGATGTTCACAACTTGCTTGCTAAGTGTTTCTAGACATTTGTATATCTGATCCTGACTGGTATTTACTGATGTGTTTGCTCCAACTTCATAAATTCCTGCAATTCTTTGAATCATGCCCCTGTCTGTTGGCCACAATGAATTGTTGTTAGCCATTTCCTCTATTAAGTCTCAGACTTGATCTTTTCCTTTTGCCATTAAAGCTCCTCCAGCAGCAGCATCAATTGTGGTTCTCATTAGACCAGAAAGTCCATTGTAGAAGGTTTGGACTTGTAGCCACTTTACGATCTCATGATGAGGACAATTCCCGAGTAAATCTTAGAATCTTTCCCAAGCTTCGCAAATGGATTCTGAATCTTGTTGCATGAAGGATGTGATGTCATTCCTCAACTTTGCAGTTCTGGCTGGTGGAAAGTACTTTGCAAGGAATTTGGTGGCTAGAGTGTTCCAAGTTGTGATGGAACCTGCTGGTAGTGAATGTAGCCAAGCTTTAGCTTTGTCTTTCAGGGAATATGGAAAAACCCGCAGTCTCATTGCTTCTACAGCTGCTTGGTTGTAATTGAAAGTACCGCAAAATTCCAGGAAGTTGCTGATATAGGCATTAGGATCTTCAATTGCATTTCCCCCAAACTGTACTGACTGCTGAATCATATGTATGCATGTTTTGATGTCACACGCATTTGCTGGTAAATAAGGAAATACAATACAGGAAATGAATCCGCCAACCACCGGAATGGTTCGCTCTCGAATGGGAATCGGTGGTGCAAAGTCCAAAGGTTCAGGTTCCATGTTGAATAAAACTTATTGGCCTTCTCGCCTTTCCCTTCTCAATTGTCTGATGGTTCTTTCAATTTATGGGACAAGCGGTCGGAGTTTAAAGTTTCTGGTTCGTCTCATGTAGTTTATGAGAACCTGAAACACAAGAAAACAAAAACAATAAGTAAAAAGAAAATTAGATACAAGTAATGTATCTAACCCCTAAAATAATAGTAAAAGATAAATAAGTCCCTAGCAACGGTGCCAAAAACTTGACCGGTGCTTACACACATGTGTATAATGCAAGCCCACGTATCGTTCAAGTAGTATAAAAAGTATCGATCCCACGAGGACTTAATACCTAATCTATTAATTTTATGAGGTCAAATGATTACTAGTATCTAACAGGTTGTTTGATTGATTTGAAATGGTGATGATTCTAAATTTAAAAACAAGTAAATAAAATTACATGAAAGTAGGTTTAAGAAAATTCAATATTAGGAAACTATCTAGGGTTGTGAATCTTTCTAATATTTTTTAAAAGATGAAGTCGTTATTTCATGTTTGTGTAATAAATCGGTTTACTAACCTGGAACACTAAATTATGCGAAAGCCACTGTCGATGGTCAGACGCAAATACCCAGTATAACCCAATTGAACCATATGTCTATGTCAACCAAATTACCTGGATTCATTAAGTTTAAGTTCCAATTATGGCCACCCCACCCAATAGGTATATGTCTATCCTGTAAGGAAATCTATTAAAGGGTTATCTATCCTCAAGAAAGATCGTGGGCTATTAAGTCTAAGGCTGAAACGTAAAATTCATTTGTCAATTTTATTTTAGATTTACCAGATCAATCTTATTAGTGGCCAATTAACAAGATGCATTAAGCTTAAGACTTAATAAGTAAACCTTTAAATTAACCAAACTATAAAATAACCCCTTATAAACGGTGATATTAGAATTCATCACAACCCCAGATAACTAACTTAGTTACGACACATATTTACGGGTAGTAAAAACTTAAATAAAATAAAAGACATAAAGTAAAATACTGAAAAGTAAATTGCTGAAAAGTAAATGACGGCAAGTAAATGCTGAAATTAAATACTGAAAATTAAATGCTGAAAGTAAATTACTGAAAAGTAAATTGCAGAAAAGTAAATTACTGAAAGTAAATTGCTGAAAAGTAAATAAAGTAAAAGTACAATAAAAGAAAATGCTGAGGTAAAAGTATCCACTTTTATTACTTCTATTTTAGATATCTCCATTAATATAATATATTAACTTTACATGATAATTAACAACCAGCCATATAGGCGGTATCCAGATTAAGTCAAATTAATAAATAATTACCAACCGACCAATATTGCGGTATCCTCGTTAAGTCAGGTTTTAACTAGTTTATATATTATAATTAAGGGAGATTAATCTAAATATTAGTAATAAAATATTTACCTTTTACCCAGCAAAGGGGAGTTACCTCCTCATTATTGAAAAGTAAAAACTGAAAATTAATGAAAGAAAAGTACTGTGCGTAAAAGTAAATTGCGGAAAGTAAAAACTGAAAATTAATGAAAGAAAAGTACTGTGCGTAAAAGTAAATTGCGGAAAGTAAAAACTGAAAAGTAAAGAAAAGAAAGTGCCAAAGCGGAAATTAATTACTGAAAGCTGTAAATAAACAAATAAGATACAATCTTCTTAGTATTCTTAAGGAATTCCTTAGAAGAAAATATGAATTTACAAATGAAATGGCTTGGTATTTATAGGCAAAATTTTGCCTCCATCAAATCATCCACCAAATCCATTATTAATTGCTCCACTAATTGCTTATCATGTTTGGTGGTGATTTGATAATTTTTATAATTTATTTATTAATTTATTTTTGATTTGAAAATGACTTTAATAATTACACACAACACACTTCTGGATGGTTCATCAATTTCGTGCATGAAATCTTCAGAATTAGAAATTATTTTGTCTTTAAAAGTTGTAGATCTTTGAGTCTTCTTTAATCTGAAACTTGAATCAACTCAATCTGATATTGGAGTAAAGGTTATGCCTAAAATACGATAGATGCGCAAAATTGGAATTTCCAAAACTGCACTTCGTTAAAACGCCCTTTCAAGTTTCCAATCTCCAAAATTAATATGTCAAGTCCAATTTTTACCCTTATTTGACCCGCATTTCGTCCTAAATGATTTCATTGTGTCCCAATATTATTTTATCTACAAAATAAACTAAAACACATCAAAACGTTCATCAAACCCGAGAAATTAAACAAAATATTAAGTAAAAGAGGTGGTAAATATTGATATATTTTCCGCTCATCAGTGGGCTTGGTGTGGATTGCGGGGGTTTTGGGCCAAGTATGTGTGGCTTGCGAGGATATTGGGTCAAGGATAAGTTTTAAAACAGAGGTCCAATGAACGAACCCACATCTAAGAAAACGAATTAAGTCCAACAAGACATTGATTTCTGAATTTACCTTCCGACGTCCGTTTCCTGCGACTTCCCTGACTTAAATAGGTAGTGCCTCCATATGAGACTCATCATCGGGACTTATATGCAAAAATGCAGTGCCTACAGTCGCCCCCACTTTGATGGGACTTGTGCAGTGTGTGACAGTGACAATCCTATCACAGTTATGCAATGCATTTTTACTTACCTGGCTCGCCAGCTGCCACCTGACTTGTCTGCTGAGTTGATGATGTGGTGAGGTGCTGCGACCCTTGAGGTTCATCCCTGCAAGATGCGGCGATCTCTAGGAATCACTACCGAACTCAACTGATGAGAGGTGGTCCATTTTCGAACTGTGCTCCATTTTTGGATTGCCATTTTTGGCATGCTAAACCTCATTTTGAGGCGTCGCTGATGTGATGGTTGTCCATTTTTGAACTGTGCTATATTCTTGGAGCGCCATTTTCGGCATGCTAAACCTCATTTTGAGGCATCGCCGATGTGATGGTGGTCCATTTTTGAACTGTGCTCCATTTTTGGAGCACCATTTTCGGCATGCTAAACCTCATTTTGAGGCATCGCTGATGTGATGGTGGTCTATTTTTGAACTGTGCTCCATTTTTGGAGCGCCAATTTCGGCATGCTAAACCTCATTTTGTGGCATCGCTGATGTGATGGTGTTCAATTTTTGAACTGTGCTCCATTTTTGGAGCGCCATTTTCGGCATGCTAAACCTCATTTTGAGGCGTCACTGATGTGTTGGTTGTCTATTTTCGAACTGTGCTCCATTTTTGGAGCACCATTTTCGGCATGCTAAACCTTATTTTGAGGCGTCGCTGATGGTTGTCCATTTCCGGACCGTGCTCCATTTTCGGAGTGCCATTTTCGGTGTCTGATGTGATAGTTGTCCATTTCCGGACCGTGCTCCATTTTCGAAGTGCCATTTTCGGCGTCTGATGTGATAGTTGTCCATTTCCGGACCGTGCTTCATTTTCAGAGTGGCATTTTCGGCGTCTGATGTGATAGTCGTCCATTTCCGGACCGTGCTCCATTTTCGGAGTGCCATTTTCGACGTCTGATGTGATAGTGGTCCTTTTTTGAACCGTGCTGTATGAGAAAAGGGTGGGCTGGTCGCCCCCAGACTTGATCCATCTTTCTGTTCTTTTGCTGTTTTCATAAATACTACTTCTCACGAGATAATCCCGATAGCTAAACATATTTTCGTCCTCAAAGGGTTCTTCGTGTCGAAACCAGAGAACCTTCAATGTACTTGATACACTCAAATCTGATCGTCTGAATGAGTGATCTGAACTAGAATCCTAGTGTGTGTGTGTGTGCTGAGGCTCATTCGCAGCTTAATCCTTAAGTAAGTCAATTCGATGATTTTGTCTCGGAGAATTGGATCAGTGGGTCTAACCAACCGAGATGTCTCGATCATACTCTGTGATTACTTCCTCGTACTCAACATGATATGGTTTTCTTCTTTTTTTCTTTCGTCTCTTTCTTTCTTCCTTTCTTTTTTTTTTGAATTTTTTGTTTATTTTTTCTTTTTCTTTTTCTATTTTCTTTATTTTTTCTTTTTCTTTTTCTATTTTCTTTCTTTCTTTTTTTCCGACATACCTACCCTTTAAGGTAGCATTTCTCCTCATGGTGGTCCTAATACTCGCCCACGGGTAGCTTCACGCTTATCGGTTATAGGTGGTCTATTTTTTCCTTTTCTTTTCAGAGACTTTTTTCTTTGTTTCTAACTATATCATATATAGTAGCATAAGTAAACCAGGATGGACATCTAGGCAAACGGTCATTCACTGATCCGCCATCTCTTCAACTAGTCATTTCGCCAACTACTCAGGCTTCTACTGCTAAGATCCCGTAATCAAGTGCTCGCGAGTCTAGCCGAGATCAACTACTCAGAATACCGGATGAGAGCACATCTCGCACTTATCGTTTCTAAGGTTTCACCCTACAGTAAACAATTTCATCACCGGACATATGCTTAGCCATCAATGACTTCTCTCTCTCTCTCCTTTTTTTTTCACTTCACTGGAATTCTTCAACCGCTAATAATGTGGGCTTCGCCCCCTGGGATTCATTCTCAAAAACTGCTGGTAGCGCGGGCCTCAACCCTGAGGGTTCATTCCCAAAACTGATGATTATGTGTGGGCCTCAACCCTGGGGATCCATTTCTGAAAACTGTTGATACTGTTTTGTTGCTCTCAGCTTGCTTGTATTTTGCTGCTTTTCCTTCTTTTCTTCGAGACCTGTGAACACAAACAAAACAACAGAATAAAAACGCGTGCATGCGATGTGTATGTATGCATGTGTGGAGGTACTCCATGTTCCTGATGGATGTGCCTACACATGTCTTTGATCGCTCCATGGGTCTGCTTATAGTTTCCTCATGTCGGTTCTCTTCGGGTGATTGTGCAGTTCTCTTTTGTCTGAAACCTGCAAACACAGAACAAACAAAAAAATTGCAAGTACGTTACGTGTATGCATGCATGCATGGATGAATTTCCTATCTCGTGGGTTAGGTCTTCTGCCAGTTCTCCCAGTAACTGCTCTATCTCTTCTTCCTCAGGCAAAATATTGCTTCAATCTGTCTATGTTGATCGGCTCGGTGAACTCGTTCCCTTCCAAATCTGACAGTCTCACAGCCCCATTTCCCATTACTTTCTGGACTATGTAGGGTCCTTCCCAGTTAGGTCTGAACTTTCCTTTCGGATTTGTCGTCGATGGCTTCGACTGCTTAAGCATTAGATCACCCTTTCTGATCTTAGTGGGGCGCACCTTCTTGTTGAATGCTCGAGCCAACCTCTTCTGGTATATCTGCATGTGATGTAAGGACTTCATTCTCTTCTCATCTTGCAGTGCTAACTGTTCAAATCTCTGCGAGGCCCATTCTTGTTCAGATAACTCTGCTTCTGCTAACACCCTCATTGACTGTATCTCAACTTCCACCGGCAGTACTGTTTACATTGCCTTTCGAGCTCCTTCTTTTCTTAAACACTTCAGCTGAATGTCATTCGCTTGTCTTTTGTATAGTTCTCCATTCAAACTCACATATTGAGAAGCCACTTCTGAATGGCTATCTTGTCTTTTCTGCTTGCTTCTTTCAGGAATTCCCTGTGTTCTAAGTATCGCTGAATATCATAGTACCCGGGTTGAATGCTTTTGTCAAATATACTCACGTCGTGCAGATTGAAAGGAATGGACTCATGCAGGTAAGTGAAATGAACGACTTTATTATTATTAAGGAAAAGATTCGAACAAGTAGACGAAGTCAATGTCCTTTTTATTAAAAATGCAGGATTACAATCAGATAAATCAGGGAAATAAATGTCTGCGGTATTGCCTTCTTCCTTAGCCTATGGTTCTTCGCTGCTGTTATCCCATGTCCCAATGCAAGAAGCCTGGTGGTTGAGAGTTTGAAGGACAAAGGTTTCAGGTAGGCTAGAGTTGATCGTGTAGGTGGGTGGTGGAACAGAGTGGTAGTTAGGTAGAGGGTTTCTGTATGTGTTGGGTTGTTCTTTCTCAGGATCGGGTATTTTATTGGGCGTCAATGAGGTTTTGGATCTCATGCCTAAGACGGGTGCAGTTGTCAGTTTCGTGGCCTCTCCTCTGATGGAAGTGACAATATAGGCTTACGTCAAGGTTGGGTGGTATAGAGTCTGGAAGTGGTTTAGGCTCTAAGGTTTCTAGGAGTCCTTGTTGTTGGGTTTTCTAGGTCAAACCAAGATCAATTAAGCAAATGAAATGTGCGAATACAACAAAGTAAAGTAGCGGAAATACTCACTTTGATCGGATTTGTGAAGCGATGAACACAAAAAATTCTGCTCCAACCTTTTCCTTCTTTGGTGTGATTTGGCCAAGCCCTTGCAATTGGTCTTCAAGCTCCAAGCTTTGTGAATGATTCCATGCTCAAGAGTTGGTTTCCCTATCACCTCTGTAAGACTCCTTGTGTGCTAGCACTTGTGAAAATTTGTAACAAATCTTCCGATTTTCCCTCTTGAAATTCGGCCAAGACTAGAAAATTTTGAGAGGAAAAAAACTGCACCTTGGGCGTGAGAGATGGAAGAGAGAGAGAGAAGAAAAATTGTGTTATTTGATTTCAAAAACCAAAATCAAATGATATACCAAATATTTGGTATAAGTCATTCAATTCTTACACATCTTTGGTGTGTTGGACAAGTTATCACCAACCCACAAAAACCTATCAACATAAAGAGACTAGGTGATTTGTGTTTTGATGTGACTTGTGGGCCCCACTTGATTCAAAATCCGAGTAGGCCCGCAACACATCCCTGGCTCGGGTTCGCTAATCCTGAATTAACAAATTTTCCGTTGCGACGTAATTAAATCAAATTTAATTAAATAATTATGCCTAGTAAAATTACTATTCCCGTCGCTAGCGAATTAATTTTAAATTAACTCGTTCGCCCGAATTAAAATCTAATTTTAATTCCGCGTCGAAATCTAATTTCGTTTAATATATCGAATATATTATTTTATCTATTAATTCCAAATTAATCGTTCTCACTCTTCAAATAGTATTTTATCCCAGATAAAATATCTCCGTAATTAATCCCAGATTAATTTTCTCTCTCTTATAATTAATCCCAGATTAATTATGTGCGAGTCATACGTCATCGGTGAATCTTCAGGAAGCGACCCATGAGATCCCTGGATATGTTGGCAGTAAATCCGGTCGTCGGATTATCCGAACACGTACGTATATAGTACTACGTTTTTACCGATTTACAAGACATGATTGGCTTCTAGCAAAGCACCGTGCCTACCCAATTCTCCAGAAATATTCTTAAAGGAATATGTAATCTATATCAGGCGTAGTATACGTAGTATTGCGTATTGCGATCCAGTATCGGATGTCACATGCAAGGCCTGTGGCTGGAATTGTGTCTGCCCCGTACGAAGCACATATCAAATCTCTGGTAACTAGTCTCTATAATCGGATAAACATGACCTAGTCATATTATCCCGATAGCTGTAGCATATAAGAGCACCATTTCTGTATCATACGTGACCATCATCTTTATATGACTGAGGTGATAATTCCATCTTGACATCACACCCAATACACTATGATTCTCAATATACCCAGAAGAGGCATACACAGAACCTGTTAAAGCCCTGGACGACTAAAACCAAAGTATATTGATTGTCGCAAGTATTAGCGATGCAAGTCTCAGGTTAAGACCAAATACACCTATCCTGATTCAGACTTCCATAGACACATAGTCATACTACTAATGGAATTCCGAGGGGTCTATCCAGAGCGAAGCTGTTTCCGTACCATCGATAAACACAACCTCCTATTACACTTGAATGAGTATCCAATACCCAAATATATGAGAACTATGTCGTTATGCTCCCATAACACGCATAAGTGCAATACTAGTCTATTCCGTATTATCGATGTCCAGTCTCGATAATACTACGACTAGGGATATTTAATGATTAAACCTTAGTGGATTAATAATGTCTCATATCTTATTAATCCGGAACTAATCATATGGACTTTTATCATTTATATATCCCGGTAATCCAATTACAAATGATAAAGAGCAATTTCCTTTGTCACATAGTTAATTTGTACAACAACACCATGTTCTGTACAAATAGTGATGCTATGGGTCATAATTGTCCAACACTTGCGTCTTTAGCTTTTCAAACACCTTTGACAAAGGTCTACCAAGATTGGAGAATCGTCTGTTTATGACAGCAGAGATCTCAGTAGTAGCGGGCTTGGTCTCAGAGGGCCCCCCAAAAGTTCTTATATTCTGGCCATAGAACTTCCTATTCTCAGCTTCCTCCTCCTCAATGTCCATAACGGTTTCCCTCAACTGTCGGAAGTCACCAATCATAGAGGTCATCCTCCTTAGTTTGCCATAAATAGAGGGCTTAGTACCCTTGATGATCATCTTGATCTGATCCTTCTCCGAGGGTCGAGTTTGCATCTTCAGAAGCTGGCTTCTCCAGCGATCCACATAATCTTTGAAGCTCTCCTCCGGCTTCTGTTTGGTATTTTCCAAGTCGCGAAGCGACAAGTCGATCTCCAAATTCGTGACATACTGTTTCAGAAAAATGTCTGCTAGTGCCCTCCAATTATCCTTGACCTTTCTCTCCAGGCCATGATACCATACCATGGGTGCCCCTTCAAGCGACATCCCGAACATCTTCTGAACCTGACGCTTCGACAGGCCCACTGAGCTCATCACAGAAACATACTGCCGGAGATGGACCCTCGAATCCCCGTTCCCGTTGAACTTGGCTATATCAGGCATTTTGAACTAAGCTGGCAGCTGTTCCTCAAACGTCATTGCCTCATAGTCCAGCAAATCTTCATACTTACCCCTCATCTTGTGGGTAACTAATTTTACCTGATCTTGGAGTTTCTGTAATTCAGCCTAAGAACCGACTACCCTTCATGCATCATACTCAGCCATGTCATCATTAAAGACTGGGATATCATCATTCAACCCACTCGGAGGGCCCTCACGCCTCTCATTCTCATAGCCTCCGCAGCGCTGGGCACATCCATATTAGTCAAAGCAGTAGTCAAAGATTGCAGTTGGTCGGTAACCTTAGTGAGATTAGCTTCCAGTTGATCCATACCAGATCCCTCGTTAACTGATTCGTTCATGTTTTATAACGGCCTTTTGATGAGTCTTCCCTCTTCCCTAACCAACGGATATCTATGATGTCTTTTAAAACCTAAGTCAGCATGTATGCGTGTGATGCATAGAATGTATAAGTCGGCCCATTTTCATTTAAAGCATTCAATCATACTATTGCGAGGTGCAAACTTGTCCCAGTTGAAAAGGCCCAATAGGTTTACACTTTTGCAATAACATGGCTAAACAACTCCAAATGATAAGGGGCCTAAACATAAAATGGCCTATCGACATTTTAGAAGCTTTTGGCCCAATTTCCATAAATCACGGACTCATCCCATTTTAAATGGCCTAACAAGCCCATACCTCATGACAAAAAGTCCAACTAAATCTAAATAACGACGGTCCTAAACGCAAGCATAAAGGGATAGTTTCTATTAGTCCTACAACTACAGTTCATGTGCGAGTTTATAGGGGTATAGACAATGGCTCCCGCTGACGAAGGATTTCCGACAACTAGGACTCCACACTCAAGGGTTCAAGCGACCAAGTGAGCGCACCTTTTTTATACGCTAAGGTACGTGCCAACGAGTTAAGATGCGTGACTAACTGTCAAATGGATTTCTCATTGTAGATTCCCCAGAGGGAGGGTGGAGCGAACTTTCTTAAATACCCAAGCCTCTTAGGCTCTTATCGCCTTGGTGACAGGAATAAACAACAAGTCCTCCAAATTAGTCTGTCACAGTGAGCTGCGGGTAATGATTATTTAGGTGACTTCATAACTTTTCCTTATAGAAAGGTAGTGAATGAAGGAAGACACCAAACCATTACCTAGCTTTAATAATGCCTTTGATTAAACCCATTCAACCCACAGTAGACACGGTTAACTAAAGCACAAATCACAATCATTACAAGACATTATTTCGGGGCCGATTCTCTATCCCCAGTGGAGTCGCCAGACTGTAGGAAATAGAACTTGACGATGATGTTCCAGGCTCGCGGCCTAGTCAGGAGTACGAAGTAGCCCATGGGGGAACTAAATCGGAGAAATAACATGGATTCGCCAACCAGTGTGAACTGGGAAAATGATTTAAGGCCGCACTCACCCCTCACAAGGGAAGACCTCAAACCGTTGGGTTCAGAATGAGCTAGGAGGGATTATTTTTCTATGCTTTAGGCGTGAATGAGCTAGGAGAGATTAAGGAAGAGAGGCGTGAGGGAGAATGGAATGCTAGAGGGTTTCTAAGGTTGGGTTTATGCTTCTTTTTATAGGCAATGGTTGAGGTTTACCTTATACGGGTAGGAAAACCAAGATTGTGCAATTATGGGGGAATATTTAATTTGTGTGTCATAAGGAAATGATCTCATTAATTAGGAAGGGGATTGTTTTAGTTTAGGAAATGGATTTAATTTAATTAGGAATGTGATTTATGGGATTGGGCGTGAATGTGGTCCCTTGGGCGTGTGGTTGGTGTTTTGGTGGGCTTGGTGTGGATTGCGGGGATTTTGGGCCAAGGATGTGTGGCTTGCGGGGATTTTGGGTCAAGGATAAGTTTTAAAACATAGGTCCAACGAACGAACCCACAGCTAAGCAAACGAATTAAGTGCAACAAGACATTGATTTCTAAATTTCCATTCCGACGTCCGTTTCCCGTGACTTCCCTGACTTAAATAGGTAGTGCCTCCATATGAGTCTCATCACTTATATGCAAAAATGCAGTGCCTATAATAACTTTCTTCGATAAGAAAACGACAAAACCATTAAGTATCAAATACTTTGCAAATGATTCTGACAACCTATAGAACTTATATGAAAGTAATTAAAGGGTATTTTCATCTTATTAATTATGTAGTTCCATTTATAGTTTATCACTCTCATATTTTACTTCAATAAGTCAAGTCTTTTCTACAATGGTCAACATCTGATGTTACACTCCAAGTAATAAAATAATTTTATTATTCGGGATCGTAGAAAAGATATTCTATCAAATAAAATACAATATTCAATTAAATAGAATAAATGATAATCGTTTACTTGTACCTCCGAGGTGCAAATACCTTCGATTATATAACCATTATACAAAAGAAAGATTCAAATCTCAAAACTTTTAAAGATTCGAATTTTCTACCTATACATATCATATATGTAATTGTAGAAACTAATGGAACCTAAATTAAAAGGATGAATTAGTGTTACTGGAGCATATCCCCAAGAGTATTGAAACTAATTCGGTAACACTCAATATCAAGCGAATCAAATCGTATAAGATTCAATTTCTCCCACTAACCAATTTCATCAAGATGAAATCGTAGAAGAATTATATTGAGTAAGAATCATATTCATTCAATAACCTTAGAACTAATTGCCATATATTCATATGTTTGATCATATCAAACATCTTTGAACAATTCAAATACTCACAATGAATTTTAAAGATACAATTTTCAAAACTTCAGATTGAATATTCTATCAGCGTTTCATCAGAAACACGTAACTAAGTCACCACGATTCATTGAACAAGTTACGAAGTAAAGAAAACTACCTTAAGCAATTTATAATTCATTAAAGTACATACATCCAATGTATCAATTTAATAAATTTTTTGGTCCAATGACAATCATTGGTTAAATGAGATTTAATCACTTTCCCGAATATAATATTCATTAAATGGATAAGGATATATGGTGTGATCTCGTATCAGACCATCCTTTATCATATGGAATAAAAATTTAATACTTAAGTGATAAAATCTCATAAAACACTGTTCTAAGTTATTTATTAATCGAATATTTTTCTTAATGTTTATCTATTCGTCAATGACACTACTAGTCATTTTAAAATATATAACAATTATTTACAGAGAACAAGTAACTATCCAATAGCCGCAAGTTCTGATATCAAATATAGAAATAATCATTCAAAAATATTTTAAATAACTAAACGGAAGATCTGATATCAAATATCTATAGTTGTCGTATTGTGAAAATCGATATTTTCTATACACAACTATACACATCTTCTTTCTTTAGCTTTATTATTTACCTTGAACTATTTACAACTTTTGCAAATAATTGAAAAGCAAATAGTGTCTGACATGTGACCTCTGAATGTCACTAAGGCCAAGAAACGTCATTATCAGATAAACAAATACCTAATGGGGTTTTCTTAATGTCAGTGAAGAATCTAGAGACATGGACCAATTCATGTCAATCTTTACTGCATAAGAGACTATTTGTCTAGAACGATTATATCATAGTCTATTATAATCTAGAACCTATTCTAGAATTCTGCAACCATAAATAAAGTCAGAAAACATATATAAAATATGCATGCAGTGGATAAAAGTTTAATTCTATATAAATAGAATAAGGAAAATACATAAGCGATAATTTTCATAATATTACACACTGCATTAGTAAGGGATTTTTAACCTAGCAGTGCCTCCCACTACTTTACGTAATACAGTAATCCCCAACGGAAAATGAGAATTCAATAATTAAATCGAATTCCATAATGGGAAGTGGACCCCATAAATATACTTCGACTTACAGCTTTGGCACGTTCTGGCCTATGTAAATTCACGGGTAGACAACTCATTGTCAATCACACTCACTGTGCTCTTGATTTTGTCCTGATCGTTTCTCGTTGTGATAGCTTTGGCACGTTCACAGGAGGCGTATCAAGGCTTCACTTGTCAATGACAAACTCAAGCTATCGATGTAGTCCTGACAGTTTTGGCACGTTCAGGATTTCCACTTTCACTTGAATTTGTCTCTTATCATATAAGTTCTACTGGCGCGAATGAACTACCTTCAACCATAACTGCACAGCTTTGGCACGTTACAGCTATAGCATCATGAAAATATTCACATCCGTATTGACAAGGCGGACGAAGAAACAAGTATTCCTAATACTAGTTACTTTATAAAATCTTATTTAACCGGGATTTTCCTAAAAGATGTAATTTACTTTATTTAATCAAATTAAATAAATACATGCATGTAAAAAGTAAAGATTAGATTAAATATCAAATTTAAAGGGCTTATCATATCATAGGTACAGAATCAGACTCGGTCTGATACAATTTTGTATGGTTTTATCAGGGCGGTGCAGCGGAAGAAGCGCGGTTCGGGCGAAATCGTAGTTTAAAAATTTTAAACTTGGGAATAAATTATTTAATATCCAATATTAATAATTCATTCATATTTCACCTAAACATATTTATTCGATATCAAATAACGACATAAATAATTTAGAAACTCCGCGAAACTTTTACGAAAATATTTTTCCGCAAAATAGCATAAAACACGTTTCTGACCGAACAGACCAACCAATGCACATGGGGACAGCCCAGGTCAGCCCCAAAAATATCTGGACAGTTCGTGGACTGCCCAAAAAGTGACCAGTTCACTGTTTGGGCAGCCATTACCCGGTAGCACCGTTTTTTACCGTTTTCGCGTTATTTCACTCTGAAATAATTTCTGGTAATTATTTTTCTTCGACAATTAAAATAAACTTATTTATTTTAATTACCCAATACTTAAAAACTGAAATTTTACCCAAGAAATCATATTTCTTGAAAATTATGATTTGACCCATTTACTTTGCATTTTGTTCATTTTAGTCCTCAAATTGTCAAATATAATTTTGGATGATTCCAAATCAATTATAAAATGATTTTCAACATGTCCAACACATCAAAATATAAATTGCAGCAAAAACCCCACTAAATTCAAAAATTGTCGAGAAGCCCCAAAGGTTTTCAAATTTGCAATTTAGTTCAATCTTGTTCAAAACAAGTCAAGATCAAATCCAATTAATCCCAAATTTAATATGCATCATATACACATAATATATCACATATATGAAAATTCCAAAATTGAAATAGGTTAAGAACCATAATTTCTCAAATTACTCCATTTGATCAATTTACACTAAATTGAATAAATTCAACACTTTAATCAATTCTTTAACACACAAAACAAGTCTCACCACTTTGAAACAACTCAAGAACAATTCTAGGTCATAAATGAGTGGCCTTAAAACTCTAGAATGGCAACTTGATTACTAATTAATCAAAAGAATGCTTAATAACTAATTATAAGCATACTTTGTTAATAAACATGCAAACATCTTTCTAACAAGTCTCAAATAAATTTAATTACATACTTAAAGTGTAGAGAAAATTCTAAGCAACACATGTTGAAGCTTAGAAATATGGAAACATTTTTCTAGTTGAAGAAAGTTGGAAAATACTTACAAAATCAAAATTTCCATAAGCTTTTTCCTTTGTTCTTCAAGCTTTTTCTCTCAAACTTTACTTGTAATTTTATTTGGTAACTTGTGTTCATTTTAGAAAATTAAATACATTATTTTTATATATTTTCCCCACATTAGGCGTGAATGAGAGAAAATTAATAATGAGATTTTTTCAATTTCATTTCATAAGTTACTTGTTTTATTTGGTTACTATTACCTTAAAGTAAATCAACAAGTGTTACCAATCAAATGGTGTCATTTCCTAACATTAATCATGACATATGATATTTATAAAATAATTACTTTAATTATTTAACATTTAAATAATTAAATAATTAAATACAAATATCTTGAATATATGTATTATATTTACATTAAATATCTCGAATACATATATTAATGATATATGTCAAATATGATAATTTGACAATTGATTATTGTGTATTTAATAATATCAAATATTAAATACAAATACACATTAATTAGGAAAAGACCATTAGGTCCATTTGCATGTATTTTTCATTTAACAGTTAAACGATTTATAAATCATCTTCATTATTCATACAAGTTGCCCTAGTGCTTAACGAATATATTTCATTAGTGAGACTCTCTAGATTCAGGCATATCCGTCACGAAATCAAATTTCGTGTACATAATTTACCCACCCGTAAATTATGACGACCACGGATAAACTCGCTGAATCATATAGGTCGAGGTCATTGCATACGTATAATACCTTTGTCACAGGTATCTGGATTATCCTAGAGATATAGATATAAATGTCAAATCTCTATAAGTATAATCATGTCGACATATCTATTAACATGCTTTTAAATAACACTCGGAACTTACTTCCGAAGTATACCACGACCATGGATTTAATAGATTGCTAATCATGTAATGGACACCTATGCCATGTACACAGGACTGATGGATCCTATCTTGATACACACTGGATATCATGAGCATGAGACCACACCCAACGAACAGGCGGAGGTCTGATCTTAATAGATCGGTGACGTGATTGCCATCTAAGTGTGGAAGATAACTCATATATCCACAGTGGTATCTCAAGTCAAAGAATCACTATGCTACTAACCCGAGAAGATTCCTATTGACGTTGGTGTACCAACTATTAGGTAATCTTCGGTCATTCGTTCAATATTTATCAAATAAACTCCTACATGTCTATACGAGTCTCCCGAGACTCATGGTTCATTAGGATAAACCATCGGACCAAGTCACGATATACGACATGTACTGGTCTTAGCGGATTTTAACTAACCGACCCGTGTCATTAAATCTTGACCAGAAACTTTATTTGATAATATATATCTTGTAGTGACACTTCCCATTGTCAATTACAAGCTACGTTGTAATTGCGCACTACATTATATATTATCGGGTCTTTGTCTAATATATATATATATATATACATATACATATATCACTAAACATGATTTAGTTTCAATCTAATTAATTAGATCGAATATATATAATAAAAGACAAGAGGTGCTACCATAAATAAGTAATATTATGGAAAAATGGATTGCTCGTATTCATGAATCGGACATAAATACGATCCGAATTGGCGCTCTGAGCACCAACCCTAACAATATGGGTAATGTTGATTTACTATTATTCAAGCTTGCATGATTTATTATCGTAATTCGCATACTATGTTTACTGTTTGGTTTGTGAATTATAACTGGTTAGATTTTTTCATATGTTCGGTTGGATGTGCCTTATATACGGCCGTATGATTCCGTTGTATATAGGATGAAAGCCCAGATATAAGTTACATAGCTGATTCTAAATGGACGATAGTATAGTCCACACTCGGGATACAACTTCACGTACCACTGTGAGATTGCCACGACATTGAGAAATATATCCAAAATGCATGTTTATTATATATGTTATTGCGTATGAATGTTTATGTCTTTCTGTACTATGCAGTAAATTTAATGCCATGGTAATCCCGATGACTGCTAAGTTATGGATGGCATAATACATCATGTAAAAAATGTTCAAGCATGTACGTGCTCACGGAATGAATTTTTGGACATTCGATAAATTTCTCGCAGTTCCGATACGAAATTCATTCCAAGACTAAATCCGGACAGCTCATGGTATTTAACCATAACCTTTTCATACGATCTTCAATTTTTATGAACTTTATATCGCTGAAAAGCTAAGACTGATACCTACAACTTCCGAATTGGATATTTTCCAAATTTCGAATCAGAAACAGGTCAAAAAACGCAACTCAAAAAATTAGATGAATAGTACACGAAGACCAATCTAGATAATTCTCAAATGTTCTCAAAATTTCTGATATTTTTTCATAAAATCATTACATAAATCAGCCAAATCAGCCCCTAATATAAATAGGGGAAACTATTCATTCATCCCTAAGAGAGAAGAATGAGAAGAAACGTGAGAAGAAAAGAAGAAGAAGAAGAAGAAGAAGAAGAAGAAGAAGAAGAAGAAGAAGAAGAAGAAGAAGAAAGAAGGGAAGAACGAGGAAAAGCCATTTTTCTCACCCAAAATCAAGATGAAACAAAGGCAAACCAACCAACAACATGTTAGGAAGAAGAATATCAAGCTTAGAAGACTTGAATTGTGAAGAAAATCAAGTGAAATGAGGTAAGGAAATCTTGACCCAAAACTTGGATTGTGGAATTTAGATGATATGATGTTATGTTAGAGTTATTGGCATACTAAGGAGTGTATTTAGATGAATAATAAACAAAGAAATCGATTATATGATTAAATGCCTAAATTTTTGAAATCTTAAATGCTAATTTAAAACGAGAATTATGAGATTAAAAGGTTGTTTTGATGAGGATATATTGGTATAGAATGTATGAAGTTGAAGCTTAATAGAGTGGGTTGTGTAAAGGTTGTGGTGTAGAAGTGTTGGGAATGCATTTGGGCAAGTTAGACATTGTAAAATTATGCTAGGCCCTGGAAATCAGCTTAGCATTGCGATGCTCAACACCCCTCATCGCGATGCTTGATAATCAGAGGCTCACTGCCTCAGGGCTTGTCTTATGAGTGTCGCGACGCTCAGTATTTGACGTCACGATGAGTGATAAGCATAGGATCTGCCTCGGGTCTGATCTGGTGGGCGTTACGATGTGAAATAGAGCATGCTCTCTGTCTGGCCCTGCTTGCATGGGCGTCGCTATGTGCCAGACCAGGTGTCACGACGTGATGCAGAAACAATTCCATACCATTTCAAATCAGTGAGTGAACACTTTTCTAAGCTTATGTTTACTTATATGTTTTTGAAATGAAATTTATTTTTCTGCACTTAGGGCATTGGCTAATATTACTTTCAACTGTGTGTTGAATGAGAACATTTTGAGAGATGTTTTAAAAATAAATGATTTTCAAAGCTTGATTTTTGGAGGCATGAGGTAAAAACCCACCTCAGTTGTAACTTGGTACAAATATGGAATTGACGGATTCAGAGAACGTGTGCACACGTAGTTCAGGACTAGGGATGACATATGCCCCTAGATCCCAGATTCTAGACTAGGGGGACGGTGAGACGTAACACCCATAGACCCCAGATTCAGAGTCTGGATGGTAGCATATATTCGCACCCCCGACTCTAGTTCAGTTGCTTAGGGGACAGCGAAACGTAAAGCCCCATGACCACCAGTTTAGACTTATGGGATAATGGTGAGCCATAACGCCCTCATACATCAAGATTCATAGAGACAAATTTTTCAAATACAGGTTTCCAAAACCAGATTTCCAGAAGTAGATTTTCAAAAATAGATTTTCAGTGATAATTTTTTTAGATATACGATTTTCAGAAAAGATAAGAGTTTTTTCAGACATAAAAGATTTTGAGAAAGGTTTTTCAGAAAGAGCATTATTTTCAGAAAAAGAAAAAGCTTTCAGAAAATATCCATTCTCGTTAAGATGATTTTGATTTCAGTAAAACGAATGTTGTACAAAGCATTTCAATTTCAGTTTTAAAACTTTCCATTGACTAGATAGTTCAAACGATTTAACCCATCTCACTCCCAATTTATTTATTGTGCAGGCATACTCGGAAGATGAGCTCGAGAGGATGGATACTGATGGCAGTCACTAGGAATTTGAGTCTACTACTTCAAGTCAGAGACACAGTTTAGTCATAGTTAGAGTAAAATCATGCATCAGATACATGTATAGTAAATGTCTGTGAGTGTAAAATTTAAAAGTGTCCATATTAAGAGGATAAAGTGTTATGTACTGAATATACAGTAATGAGTAATTGATATGTATTCTAAGTAATTGAGTTAGGCGATGGTCCTTGTGCATGAGTTCATGTTTGAAATGAGAGTGGTAGTATTATTTATAGTCAGGAAATCAGAGGCTTATGGGAAATAAGATTGCCTATTCCCTCCCGTTAGCATCTCCGAAAGGGGATGTTTCAAATATGGTATCAGAGCATGGTCTAGAGAGTCAGTGACTGCAGTGGATAGAGTGTTGGGGTCTTGTATACGTAGTATGCTCGGGGTACTAGTATGCGAGGTACTACCTCTCCAATATCTGATCCTCGAGTACGTCCTCAAGCCTTTTAGGCAGGTTAGTAAAGAATTCCCAAGCTATTCAAATATTCTTTCTCATGAAGCAACTATATTCCATGTTCTAGTTAAAAACTCTTTCGTATTCATCTTACTAGTAGAAGTTCAAGATAAGCTATGAGAATAGATAGTGAAGTTCTAAAAATATTCATTCTAGAGAGTGGGAAGAGAAAGCTATAAGAGAAAGAAGAAATGATGTACAAATATTTAAAACAACCAGAGACAAAGAAAAGTAAAGAGACATAATGAGGTAATAGTAGTAAGGAGAATAGAGTAAGCCTGAGCAAGAATAAAATATGCTAGATAAACCTGAGTAGGGTTCCTTCCTTTCAAATAAGATTTCTCTCCTCTTTAGAAAATTCCTTCTGGCAGATCCAATAGCCTTTGAGTACCTCGTACAAATAGCAAGTTCCTCCGAATAACGAAAAGTAGTCAGAAAAATAAGAGAAGCAATCAAAATTAGTCGGGGGAGTTTCCAATAGACACAAGATATCACAAATGATGTAGAAGTTCTAGATACCCAAACCCAGACCCGTAAGCAAGTAAAATGAATGTCGTAAAGAGAAATTAATAGTTGCCTTAACCAAAGAAACTGGTATAGATAAGGCCTAACCTACCAAAATCCTCACCAATTAATGATACCGGTTAAGGAAGTTGTTCTGAAGAAGCCTATTTCATACCTATCCTACATGAGTAATAGACTCCACCAGGACACAGAATGCTAGAATGAGGACATTGATGTCTGTCGAAATGTAAGATGCTTCTCTCTGCCCTTCTCAGCATAGATAGAGATAACCATAAGAAAACTCAGTACCAATGGTAATATATTTTAAGACGCAAGTAGCGAACATTGAGAGACGGTTCACTCAGAAAGAGACCAAAAGGACCTTTCAAGGATAGAAAAGTAAGAACCTGACATAAACAAGATTTACAATTGGCCGCACCACTAAGAATCCTTAAATCAAAGCCAATACCAGTGGGGATCCATGAGAGTTTGAAAGGAAAGATATATAGATTGGAGGTACTCAGGAGCTAACAAGATTATTAGCATGAACGAATAGGATTAAATAGCATAGTTATGGTGTATAGCGAGATCAGAGAACTAGAAAGTAGCCAATAAGAATGAATCACCACTAGCCTCGGCAGCACGGCCTAGAGCCAAGAGATATGATATGGAAACAATAAAGAAGGATGCGGGAAGTGATAAGAAAATTCAGTACATACAGACACGTAGATAACATAACATGAAGGTAGAAACGTAAATGGAGACCTCAGAATGGTTGATAAAAGTGGTGGAACCTTAAGACATGAAAAATTCAATGTAAATCCCAACTGGATGAACGATAATTCTTCTGTCCAGTAGCCCCGACCCCAGTAAGTGTATAGTTTCCCCTCAAGTTAGAGCCTAGTAAAGATCTGAACAAGTAAATGAGAATATCTAATGAGATAGACAAATCATGAGACAGCTAGGCAGCCCAACCAAGGAGTTCAACAGATCCCATATAAAGATCTTAAGATAGTGATATTCTGTAGGAGATGAAGTAGTTTGAATTTACAGCAAGCCAAGCAAAAATTGAAAGTGATAACCAAATCCATTGTGGAAAACATGGCCTCAAAGAAGGTAAAAATTCAAAAAGAGTAAAGGAAATCAAGAGAGTAATCCTCAGAAATACAGTGCATGACTTATATAGAGCCCCTATTATACTAGATTAGGAGAACTAGTAAGAGAGTAGCACCCAAACCAAAAGTACTAGAGGTGACATCCTAAGCTATCGAAGAACACTGAGTTTCCAGAGTAGTAATAAATCAAAAAGGTTTGATGAATAGAGATAAGTTGGAAATCTAAGTAGCAAAGTAAGAACATCGAAGGGGAAGAATACCAGACGAAGTACGGTAAGATTATGAGAAGGCATGAACCTTAAGGAGGTTCTCAGTAAGAGAAATTATGACCAATAGTCGGAGATAAATCACTAGTAAAGTTGGAAGAGGAAATTTAGATAGTTCCTAGAAGAAGTACCTTAGTGTGGGAGCCAACACTAGATATATAAACATGTGAGTCATAGGCTTATAGACGAGTAGCACGTGCAACTATAGCACGAGTAGCTAGTGATATCACCACAAATGGAAAGACTTCAGGACCAAATCCCACCCTCCCAACCCTCATTAGACAACAGCAGCAAAGATGGACCGTGATTTTCGCTCCAAGATATTCTCAGAAACAAGCAATATGTAGTGCAATGAGACCGAAACATAAAACATGAAACCCTTATATTTAGTAAGAGAGCATAATAAAAGAGGAAAATATCTCTAAGTAAAATATTTAGAGGAGAAGTTGTCTAGATGAATATAATGAAAAGAAAAAGTATTAGTCAAACAATGATGGGAATAAGAAAGAACTCGCGTTAGATACGACTATGGACATGTAACCGCATACTTTTCCATTTAGAAATTAAAGAAGAAATGTATCAACATAGTATATTATGGAATGCATAGCAGCAATCCTCTAAACGCTAGCGTGAGACCGAAGCCCTATTAAGTATAAAGTTGGAAGAACGGTAACGAGTACAAACCATAGGTCTCCCTTCACAGAAAATCATTACAAATGATACTTGGATGGATTAAAATTGACTTATTGAAGTGTCACGTAAGGACAGTCAGACCGGAACGAGACCTATTAGAGAAATAATTATAGAAATAATTAAAGGAAGAATGTTCTGGAGTACAGACCAGGCAAAAAGAGTAATTCATTTGAAAAATAGTTAACCCGGTTTAGATTAGCAACAAAGGTATAAGTACGAAAAAAGCATGAACATTAGTCAGAACCAAATCACTAGGGTCGACGTTAATAGAAACGAATACAGTTTAATTACGAGTATGCATACAATGAAGCTTAATGTGAGTACTTTATTCCCTGAACATAAAACCAATTGAGAATGATCTTTAGAAGATCTACTCAGAACTAATATCTTCGAGATAGAATATCTGAAAAACTGAGATGATAAACGTTTACCATATGGGGAGCTTGTTCATAAACTATAGGGTCATAAGCCCCACAAATAGGTAAAGATATGAGAACTTGGAGGACGGAGCCCATAAACAATTGAAAAATAACGAAGAGGAAATAGATAATTAAGCAGTTAATTTAAAATAATAAATTCCAAGATCGGGTTAAGCATATGAAACTGGAGATGTATCAAGTACAATTATTTTTACTAGCAACAAGGATTATTCTTGTATATATTTATTCTATAGCTATAGTAGAACATGAAGAAACCTAAGGAAACCTAAGTATTTTTAAAAATGTGAAGGCACCAACTAAGAAGAAATTGAAGATACATTTAATAAGGTCATTAAAGGAGCTATATTATATAAAAGAAGTAAAGAACTCGAGGTATACCTAAATCCAGGGAAACGAAGGTCATGGGCTATAGTATAAAGTAAAATAGTAATATATTAAGCGTGAAGGGTAACAAAAGCCCCAAAAGATATTTAAGAATTAAAGATTATCATGGCAAAAGATATAAGTAGTTGCCAACAACAAGGGAACTAAGACGTGAGAATTAATGATTCAATTGGAATAATTGTGGATACGACATTGTTAGCATGAGTGCATCGAATTGTATCAAGACCTTACAAATTAAGTATGCTTAGGTTGAAGCAATTGTAAGGGGTGACTATTTAGGAAAATCTTAAGAAGTATTTAATCTTTAAAGAAAAGAATGAGATAAATCTTATGAAATGTAGAATATGAGATAGATAAATCTTATGGATATATGTTCTATGAAGGAATACATTTTTGAATACACAATATATATATTATATGGACTTTGTTTCCATACGAGAAGAAGAGTTGCTGAAAGGACTTCCAAGAATTAAGTATTTAACTATAAGGATTGTATAGGGTATATCAGGACTATAGATTCCCAGAAGTCATAGTACCGAGTTCTTGAACAGAAAATAAAAAAGGGAGATAAGAAAGATAAGAGTAGTAGAGACCAGATGTCTTCAGACCAAGAGGGACCTAAAAAGTTCAAAATCAGAAGGGATTCGATGACGAATCCTATTTAAGGGGGGAGAATTTATAAATCCCCGGTAATCCCGATTACTGCTAAGTTATGGATGAAATAATACATAATGTAAATCATTTTCAAGCATGTACGTGCTCATGGAATGACTTTTTGGATATTCGATAAATTCTCGCAATTTCAATAAGAAATTCATTCCAAGACTAAATTTGGATAGCCCATGGTATTTGGGCTGTAACTTTTCATACGATCTCTGATTTTTATGAACTTTATATTTTCAGAAAGGTAAGACCGATACCTACAACTTATACGTTGGAAATTGTCCCAAATTCAAATAAAAAATAGGTCCAAAAATACAGTACAAAAATTCGGCTGAATACTACTCGAGGATAATTCTAGATAATTCTCAAAGGTTCTCAAATTTTTTGATGTTTTGTTCATAAAATCATTAGGCAAATTAGCCAAATCAGCCCCTAATATATATTGGGGACACTATTCATGAATCCCCAAGATAGAAGAAGAAGAAGAAATGTGAGAAGAAAAAAGAATGGAAGAAATAGGGAAAGCCATTTTTCTCACCCAAAATATAGAGGAAAGAAAGGCAAACCAACCCACAACAAGCTAGGAAGAAGAATATCAAGCTTAGAAGACTTGAATTGTGAATAAAATCAAGTGAAATTAGGTAAGGAAATCTTGACCCAAAACTTGGATTGTGGAATTTAGATGGTATTGTTGGACAATTATGACCAATAGCATCACTATTTGTACAGAACATGGTGCTGTTGTACAAATTAATTAAGTGACAAAGGAAATTGTTCTTTTATCATTTGTAATTAGATTACCGGGATACATAAATGATAAAAGGTCCTTATGATTAGTTCCAAATTGAGATGATATGAGACAATATCAATCCACGAAGGTTTAATCATTAAATAATCCCTAGTCGTAGTATTATCGAGATTGGACATCGATAATGCGGAATAGACTAGTATTGCACTTGTGCGTGTTATGGGAGCATAACGACATAGTTCTCATATATTTGGGTATTGGATACTCATGCAAGTGTAATAGGAGGTTGTGTTTACCGATGGTACGGAAACAGCTTTGCTCTGGATAGACCCCTCGGAATCCCATTGGTAGTATGACTGTGTGTCTATGGGAGTCCGAATCAGGGTAGGTGTATTTGGTCTTAACCTGAGACTTGCACCGCTAATACTTGCGACAATCAATATACTTTGGTTTTGGACTTCCAGGGCTTTAACCGGTTCTGTGTACGCCTCTTCTGGGTATATTGAGAATCGTAGTGTATTGGGTGTGATGTCGAGATGGAAGTATCACTCCAGTCATAGTGGAGATGATGATCACGTAGGATATGGAACTGGAACTCTTATATACTGCAGCTATCGAGATAATATGACAAGGTCATAATTATCCGATTATAGAGACTAGTTACCAGAGATCCGATATGTGCTTCGTACGGGGCAGACACAATTCCAGCCAAGGCCTTGCACGTGACATCCGATACTGGATCGCTATATGCAATACTACGTATACTATGCCTGATATAGATCAAATATTCCTTTAAGAATATTTCTGGAGAATTGGGTAGGCACGGTGCTTTGCTAGAAGCCAACCATGTCTTGTAAATCGGTAAAAACGTAGTACTAGGTACGTACGTGTTTGGATGGTCCGACGACCGGATTTACTGCCAACATATCCGGGGATATCATGGGTCATTTCCCGAAGATTCACCGATGACGTATGACTCGCACATTATTAATCTGGGATTAATTAATAGAGAGAGAAAATTAATCTGGGATTAATTACGGAGATATTTTATATGGGATAAAATATTATTTATAAAGAGAGAGAATGATTAATTTGGAATTAATCGATAAAATAATATATTCGATATATTATAGGAAATTAGATTTCGACGCGGAGTTAAAATTAGATTTTAATTCGGACGAACGAGTTAATATAGAATTAATTCGCTAGCGACGTGAATAGTAATTTTGCTAGGCATAACTATTTAATTTAATTTGATTTAATTACGTCGCAATGGAAATTTCGTTAATTCGGAATTAGCGAACCAGAGCCTGGGAGTGTTTACGGGCCCACTCACATTTCAAATCAAGTTGGGCCCACAAGTCACATCACGCGTCACATCATTAGTCATTCAAGTGATGGATGTCTTGTCACTTTGAGTGATGTGATGTAAGTCACTTGTGATTGATGGTGGTGGTTGGAAGGCTTAATTGCCTTGTACCAATTTTTGGAAAATGGTAAATGTATTTTATTTTTGAAATCAAAAATATGTAACATACAATCAACTCATCCTCTCTCTCTCCCTCCTCCTACCTCACGGCCAAGGGCCATTTCTCTCAAAATTTCTTGCCAAATGCCGAGAGCAACAAGGAAGAATAAGGAAGATTTGTGGCAAATTTTTCCAATGCTAGCACATGAAGAGTCATCCAAAGGTGATAGGGAAACAAACCCTTGAGCATGGAATCCATTCCCAAGCTTGGAGCTTGGCCGAATCCAAGAAGCACAAAAGAGGGCCATTACCGAGAGCTTCCATAGAGGAGGAAAAAGTTTTTCGTTCAACGCATCGCAAATCCGATCATTGTAAGTATGATTCTGCCATACTTCTTTATTGTATTCACATTATTTGCAAAGCTTGAATGATCTTGGGACTGTAGTAGAAACCCAACAATGGTATCAGAGCCTTGATTAAGCATGAAAATGAATTATGGTAAATTTGGGTAAAATTGATTTGAGCATGTTTGGATGAAATTTATTGTTTGAGTATGCTTGAATGATGATAACTTAGAGTTATTTGTGATCAATTTGATGAAAATTGAATTGGATCAAATTTTCCCAAAAAAACTTGGCTTGGCTGAAAGTTGGATGCCCTAATGTCATGGTGATTTTGTTTTTTGAATCATTGGATGAGTTTGAAAGACTTGGGAAATGTTGATTTAGGATTTAATTGGATTGAATTCAGAATCGGACAATAAAACCCTAATTGCCGTGAGTTGAAGCATGGAAAATGAATTTATTTTTTTATTCAATAATGTTAGACATATGTTGATGATGATTAGCATAATTAATTATGTAAATTGGTGTTTTAGAAATGTTAATTTGGTTAATTAATTATGGCTATACACTTTAGATTAATTTAATTGTGAAATTTGGAATTTTATAATTTAATTAATTGGGCTTGTAAAGTTGTATTTGGGCTTAATGGGCTTGGTTGGGCCAGGTATGGTTTAGGTTAATTGGTTGGATCCAATTGGGCCCAAAACCATATCCATAAAGTCCAAATATAATCTAATGGACCTTTAAAATTTTAATTTGGCCTAATGGGCCTAAATTGATTTTTGGCAAATAAGGGTGATTCTTTAATTGGGCTTTGGTATTTGGGTTTGACCCATATTGACCAAAGTCATTGCCTTATAAATTAATTGAAAGCCCATTGGACTTTAATTAAATTGACATTGGATGTTAATTGGGCTTTGAGACCTGTTAAGATTAGATTTAGAATCTAAGTCGCTAAAGGCACATTAAAAAGTGTAACGATTTAATTTGGAATTAAATATAGAATTAGTATTAAATACAAATTAAATTGGATTTAATGTTGTAGTTTAATTTAATTCGAGAATTCGTACTTTGAGTACCTTATTCTTAAAACGAGTCGGACTCGCGCAAAATCAAATCGTTGTTTGAATATTGGATGGTCATTAATTTCATATTAATTAATTGGATTAGATTGATTGATAACATGCTTTGTGTGAATACATGGATGTGATGTATGAATAATGTATATCCGATGGATATTAGATGGGTGAGGGCAATTTTGGAAATTGTTGTAATAAATTTAGAATTTATTAAATTGGACCTGCGTGTCCAGCCTATTACCTCTTGACTCTTTGTATTTCTCTTCTCACCTATTCCCCTCAATGTAAATGAGGTTTTTTTAGAAGTGTTTTGTAATTGGGTAGAAGTAAGATTTGTGCTAGCGGGAGAGAGGAAATGGAGAGATTTTTTCTAGGAACAAGTGTTATAAATATCCATCCGCATAACATTATTAATTTATTTACGCTCCTTATTATGTTTTTAGAATGCATGTTTAAGGGTGTATGATGAGACCTTAACAAAGATAATTAATTGGTTGCCAATTACACGAAAAACCCTCAACATATATTAAGCGTTTTCCTTCCATTGAGTGATTCTTACTCAAGATCCAAGATTGACACTGGTTTGTTGGCCAAAGTCAAGGCCTTTGTCCATCGCGGATGTGTTTGAATCATGAAGGCTTTATTCCATATCGCATGTCTTATTCAAGTTGTGATTTGTTGGCCAAAGTCAATATCATTTCTTGTCCATCGACATCGATTACGAAGCTTTCAAAGTCAATGGGTCCCGCTTAACTGAATCATTAAGTTTTTTGTGCCAAAGCCAAGGCTTAATTGATTCAGAGGAAAAAGGTTAGGAAAATATATTGGATATATTGGCATATATAAGATTTATGTTTCAGACTTGGATGTCCACCTACTGGATCTAGGAATTGGATGAGATCCAATTGATCTTAGAGATCTACCTAATTAAATATCATACAGCTTGTTGGCCAAAGTCAAGGTTGTTTATTATTTAACGGGATCCTAGCCCACTAGGAAACAAGGTTTCCCGAGTACTCAACATAGGGTTAGAGGCTCATCGAAAAATAGTGGGAGGCAAGTATTAAATTTGCAAATTCGTTTAGTTACTTGTCAATACGCGCTCATTTTAATTTTTCGTCATTATGTAAATTAATATATTAGTTTGACTAATATTTAATCGTTGTTTAAAATTAAACAGTTGGACTGTATTCAAACTATTTCAAATTATAGTTGATTATATAATTGGATTATAGTAATCAATATATTTGAATTTAAATAATTAAATTATAGTTGATTATATAGTTAGACTATAGTAATCATTCTATTTAATAGTACCTAAAATCGTTGATTGGATAGTTGGACTATAGCAATCAAGATAATTGAAAGATTAGTGTTTAAAACATAAACCTGGGTAAAAATGTCTTTAAGCGGCTTTAATTTTCAGATTGGGAATAATACCTCAGGATAGTCGTGAGAACTAAGAAGTTACTTTATTTGATAGAGAAACCTCTTGGGCCTAAGCCCAGAGTTGAGCAAATAGTAGAACATGATCTTTGGAAGATTCATGTAATGATAACTTTAATGCTCAATCCATTATGTTAGATGCAATGACACTTTAATTCCGTCGTCAAAATTAAGGATTAGATCATTGTACCATGTAGATGAAATTAAAGATCTTCATAGATCTATTCTTAGATCTTAGAAGTACAAATTGCATAAGAAGCTCTTTGGCTCATATATGTCAGAGGGTACATCTGCCGAGCACTAGGTGTCGTAGATGATAACTGACATCAATTAGCTAGGTTAGCTGGGCATTACCTGCGTGGCCTAGACTACCAAAGATTTGATATTATAGTCTCTACCTGAAAGCTAGATCAGGTTCATTATGAACCAAGAGTAAACTCTTGAAGAGTTAATGGCTATGCTCTAGGAGGCAAAGCCAGAACTTCTAAAATGGGGCAAAGGCAAAATCATTACAGTCTTCTAGGAAGACAAAAGGACATATTCCAATATGTCTACCTAAAATGTGGCAAACGGGGTCACTAGAAGCATGACTGTCGTATGGACAAGGAAGACATGAAGGAAGTGAAGAGGGGCATAGCTCCAGCTTCAAGTATGTTTGTCATAAACATGTTCACTATTAGTTTCAAAATTGGATTTTGATACTAAGTATCGTACATAAATATGTACTGATGTGCGGGATCTGCTGATAAGCAGGATACTGACTTCAGTTGAGATTTATTTGCGAATCGGAAACGGGACGAGAGTCGCTGTTTTAACCGTAGAAACCTATGTTTAGGAACTACCTTCGGGTATGCATTTAAATTAGGAAACTGTTATAATGTAACTAGTTTGACTAGAAACATTATCTCTATATCAGAGTATAACCCGCTGCGGATATACCTTTATATTCTAGATTACTAAGTGTTTATTTTATAAAGATGATATTGAGATAAACACATTAGATGTGAATAACAATATTTATATTTTGAATATAAATGAATCTCAAATATATGACATGACAAACAAATAGCTCAAACTGATTTGATCACATGAGACTTATTTGTGGCATTGTTATCTGGGACACATTAAACAAGACTCGTATATCCACACTTTTAAAGAGTGGATACTAGGACGGATTTGATAATCAAATAATGTCTACGAATCTAGTTTATTAGGCAAAGTGCCTAAAACACCTTTTACTTGGTAAAAGTACAAATTCCACCAATCTGTTAGCCCTCGTTCATAGTGACGTAAGTGGGCCCATATCTAGCTAGGCTAGAGGTGGATATGAACACTTCGTAACCTTTACGGATGTGGCATCACGTTATGGTTATGTGTTTCTTTTGAAACACGAATCGAAAACTTTTGATAAATTCAAAGAGTTTCGACATGAAGTAGATAGACAGATCGGCTAAAGTATTATACCATCACGGTTAGACCATGGTGGAAAATACTTAAGCAATTAGTTTCTCGACTACTTGAAAGAGTATAGTATTCTTTCAATATGGACTCCTCCTGGAACACCTCAATTGAGCGGTGTGTCCGAACGGAGGAACCAAACCTTGTTGGACATAGTAAGGTTAATTATGAGTCACTCTGAGCTACCATTTTCCTTCTAAGGATACGCATAAAATAGTGTAAAACTTATTTTGAATAAGGTTCCATGAAAAATCTGTTAGACAGACTTCATATTACATATGAACAGGAAAGAAACTGGGTTTTCTCATTCCTGAAGATTTGGGAATGCTAGGCATATGTTTAGATGATATCAAACTAAAACCCAAATCGGATAAGTGCCTAATTTGTAGATTATCCTAGGGTAACCAAAGTATAGTACTTATACAACTCACTAGAGAACAATGTAATTGTTGCTCGCCATGCGGTTTTCCTAAGAGGAATACCTATATGCAGTGGTAAGTGGGAGGAAAGTAAACCCCGATGAAAATCAGAGTGATACTGTTCAAGGCACCAGACCTTAATGGAACACAAACAGTTCATCAAGGATGAAACTGTACCAATAATCTTCGAATACACAAGAACCGTACAAGTCGGAGAGAGTCAGAAAACAACCTGGGAGGTATGGGTTTCTGATCTCACCTCGTAAAGATGTAAATCTTATTGAGGAATACGAACTGACTTTGTATGAGGAAGTGATACAAGGTATTGACTCCTTTCATTGCCAAGTGTTATGAAATCCGAAATGGATTCCATATATACCAACTAGTTTGGATACTAGTTGATGTACCAAAAAGGCATTGTGCCTATTGGTGAGTCTTCAAGGAAGACATACATGGATGGCAACAAACAAACGTACTAAGCTAGGCTTATAGCGAAAAGTTATCGTTATCAACATTTTGTCGATTACGACGAAACCTTTTAACCATTGCCATGGTTAAAATCCATTTGGATAATGCTTGATGATGCTGCATGTTTCATTTATGAAATATGGCAGCTGAACGTCAAAATCGCTTTTCTTAAACATAAACCTTTTGGAGGATGTTTATAACATCCTGACGGTTTTGTCGTACCTAAACAAGCAAACAAGGTTTGCAGGTTATTCAATCCATTGATGGATTGAAGCAAGCATTGCGTTCTTGGATTTAGCGTTTTGATGTAATCATAATGGTATATGATTTAATTCAAAACGAAAACAATTCTTGTGTATATAAGGAGGTTAGTGGGAGCGCACTGACATTGAATGTCCTAAAAAATGATGATATATCATTTCTTGGAAATGAAATTCCCATAATACAATCGGTGAAAGCTTGGCTTTCATGAAAATTCTCTGTAGAATTCTTGGGAGAGACAACCTTTATTCTAGGAATAAGGATCTACTGGGATAGATCTAAAAGTTGTTGACACTCTCCGAGAACTCGTACATTGAATAAATGTACACGACCTAGTGTCTCATATGCTTTGAGCATATGGAGTCACAATCAGGCCAATCCAAGTGATAGTCACTGGATTGATGTTAAGAACATCCTTACGTATCTTAGATGAACTAAAGATGTTGTTTTATGCTATGGAAAAGGAGAACTTGAAGTGACTGGGTTCACTGTTGCAAGTTTCCTACCCGACAATAACGACTATAAGTCATAATAAAGGTACTATATAGTTTGAATAACGGAACAGTGAGCTGCAAAGCTTCCAAGCTTCCAAGGAATAGAAGCACTTAGGATCTAAATAATCCTAATTAGATTAGGAGTAGTTCTGTTAGCAGCTGAGCTAGGCTACAGCACAGGCTAAAGAATTAATTGTCTCATCAACGATCCAAGTATATACTTCAACTATTCACCTGATTCATTCGGATCATACATCGTGGCGATGTGATGGTCGAATAAATCGCATCAGATTATAACTTTGCAAATCCGCTGACGAAAGTATTTTCTTAGCAGAAGTTTGAGCGACCCATACATAGTTCAAGTGTAGGACACTTGATTGATTGGCTATAGGCCAAGTGGGAGATTGTTGGACAATTATGACCCATAGCATCACTATTTGTACATAACATGGTTTTGTTGTACAAATTAACTATGTGACAAAGGAAATTGTTCTTTTATATTTGTAATTAGATTACCGGGATACATAAATGATAAAAGGTCCTTATGATTAGTTCCGGATTGAGATGATATGAGACAGTATCAATCCACGACGGTTTAATCCTTAATAATCCTAGTCGTTGTATTATCGAGATTGGACATCGATAATACGGAATAGACTAGTATTGCACTTGTGCGTATTATGGGAGCATAACAGCATAGTTCTCATATATTTGGGTATTGGATACTCATGCAAGTGTAATATGAGGTTGTGTTTACCGATGGTATGGAAACAGCTTCGCTCTAGATAGACCCCTCGGAATCCCATTGGTAGTATGACTGTGTGTCTATGGGAGTCTGAATCAGGGTAGGTGTATTTGGTCTTAACCTGAGACTTGCACAGCTAATACTTGCGATAATCAATATATTTTGGTTTTGGTCGTCTAGGGCTTTAACCGGTTCTGTGTACACCTCTTCTGGGTATATTGAGAATCGTAATGTATTGGGTGTGATGTCGAGATGGAAGTATCACTCCAGTCATAGTGGAGATGATGATCACGTAGGATACAGAACTGGTACTCTTATATGCTGCAACCTCCGGGATAATATGACAAGGTCAAGTTATCCAATTATAGAGACTAGTTACCAGAGATTCGATATGTGCTTCGTACGGGGCAGACAACAATTCCAGCCCCAGGCCTAGCACGTGACATCCGATACTGGATCGCTATACGCAATACTACGTCTACTACGTCTGATATAGATCACATATTCCTTTAAGAATATTTCTGGAGAATTGGGTATGCACGGTGCTTTGCTAGAAGCCAACCATGTCTTGTAAATCGGTAAAAACGTAGTACTAGGTACGTACGTGTTCGGATAGTCCGACGACTAGATTTACTGCCAACATATCCGGGGATCTCATGGGTCGCTTCCCGAAGATTCACCGATGACGTATGACTCGCACATTATTAATATGGGATTAATTAATAGAGAGAAAAAAAATTAATCTGGGATTAATTATGGAGATATTTTATCTGGGATAAAATATTATTTATAAAGAGAGAGAACGATTAATTTGGAATTAATCGATAAAATAATATATTCGATATATTATAGGAAATTAGATTTCGACGTGGAGTTAAAATTAGATTTTAATTAGGACGAACGAGTTAATTTAGAATTAATTTGCTAGCGATGTGAATAGTAATTTTGCTAGGCTAATTATTTAATTTAATTTGATTTAATTACGTCGTAATAGAAAATTCGTTAATTCGGAATTAGCGAACCCGAGATCGGGAGTGTTTGCAGGCCCACTCGCATTTCGAATCAAGTGGGGCCCACAAGTCACATCACGCATCACATCATTAGTCATTCAAGTGATGGATGTCTTGTCACTTTGAGTGATGTGATGTAAGTCACTTATGATTGATGGTGGTGGTTGGAAGGTATAATTGCCTTGTACCAATTTTTGGAAAATGGTAAATGTATTTGATTTTTGATATCAAAAATACATAACATACAACCAACTCATCCTCTCTCTCTCCCTCCTCCTACCTCACGGCCCAGGGCCATTTCTCTCAAAATTTCTTGCCAAATGCCGAGAGCAACATGGAAGAATAAGGAAGATTTGTGGAAAATTTTTCCAATGCTACCACATGAAGAGTCATCCAAATGTGACAGAGAAACAAACCCTTGAGCATGGAATCCATTCCCAAGCTTGGAGCTTGACCGAATCCAAGGAGCAAAAAAGGGCCATTGCCGAGAGCTTCCAAGGAGGAGGAAAAAGTTTTGTGTTCAACACATCGCAAATCCGATCATTGTAAGTATGATTACGCCATACTTCTTTATTGTATTCACATTATTTTCAAAGCTTGAATGATCTTGGGACTATAGTAGAAACCCAACAGGTATGATGCTATGTTAGAGTTATTGGCATATTATGAAGTGCATTTATATGAATAATAAATAAAGAAATTGATTGTATGATGAGATGCCCAAATTTTTGGAATCCTAAATGTTGAGTTAAAACAAGAGTTATGAGATTAAAAGGTTATTTTGATGAGGAAATATTGGTATAAAATGTATGAAGTTGAAGCTTAATATGGAGGGTTGTGTAAAGGTTGTGGTGTAGAAGTGTTGGGAATGTATTTAGGCAAGTTAGACATTGTAAAGTTATGCTAGCCCCTGGAAATCGGCTTAGCGTCGTGATGCTTGATGAGCGGAAAATATATCAATATTTACCGCCATTTTACTTAATATTTTGTACAGTTTCTCGAGTTTTATGAACGTTTTGATGTGTTTTAATTATTTTTACTGATAAAATAAAATCAGGACTACATGGAATCAATCAAGACGAAATGTGGAACAAATAAGGGCAAAACCTGGACTTGACATTTTGATTTTGGAGATTGGAAACTTGAAATAGCGTTCTAACGAAGTACAATTTCGAAAATTCCAACTTTACGCAATTGTCGTATTTTGGCCATAACGTTTTACTCTGATATCAGATTAAGGTGATTCAAGTTCCAGATTAAAAAATACTCAAAGATCAATAATTTAGAAGTTCATAATAATTTCAAATTCTGAAGTTTCCATGATCGAAATTGATAAAACATCCGTAAGTGTGTTATGTGTAATTATTAAAGTCATTTTCAAAACAAAATAATAATAATAAAATAAAAAATGAAAATTGTCAAACTTCCACCAAACATGCTTGCATCTGACCATCGACATAGGCTTTTGCGTAATTTCGTGTTCCATGTTAGTAAACCAATATATTGCACAAACATGAGATAACCACTTCATCTTTAAAAGATATTGGAATGATTCACAACCCCAGATAGTTTAATAATATTTATTTTACCTTTAATTCACTTTCACACTATTTTATTTACTTGTTTTAGTTTAAAGTCATCATCCAATCAAACAACCAATCTATTAGATACTCGTAAACATTTGGCTTCATAAATTAATAGCTTAGGTATTAAGTCATTGTGGGATCGATACATTTTATACTACTTGAACGATATGTGCGCTTGCGTTATACGTGTATGATCACGCCGATCAAGTTTTTGGCGCCGTTGTCGGGGACTTATTTATTTTTCACTATAAATTTTGAGGTTAGATACATTTACTTGTGTCTAATTTATTTTTACTTATTATTTTTGTTTTCTTTCATTTCAGGTTTTCACACACTACATGAGAAGAACCATAAGCTTTGAAATTTGTCCGCTTGACCCAGAGATTGAAAGAACCATCAGAAATTTAAGAAGGGAAAGGCGTGAAGGTCAAGAAGCACTGATCAACATGGAACCTGAACCTTTGGAGGTTGTACCACCAATTCCCATTCGAGACAGAACTATTCCGGTGGTTGACGGCTTTATTTCATGTATTGTACTTCCTCTCTTACCAGCAAATGCATGTGACATCAAAACATGCATCCAAATGATACAGCAATCAGTTAAGTTTTGAGGGAATCCAACTGAAGATCCTAATGCCCACATTAGCAACTTCCTGAAAGTTTGCGGCACATTCAACTACAATCGAGCTGCTAAAGAAGCAATGAGACTGCGTGTTTTCCCATATTCTTTGAAAGACAAAGCTAAGGATTGGCTACATTCACTACCAGCAGGTTCCATCATAAATTGGAACACTCTAGCCACCAAATTCCTTGCAAAGTACTTTCCCCTAGCAAGAACTGCAAAGTTGAGGAATGACATTACATCCTTTGTGCAATATGACTCAGAATCCCTCTGCGAAGCTTGGGAAAGATACAAGGATTTTCTCAGAAAATGTCATCACTATGAGATTGCAAAGTGGCTAAAGTCCAAACCTTCTATAATGGACTAAATGGATTAATGAGAACCATACTTGATGCTGCTGCTGGAGGAGCTTTAATGGCAAAAGGAGAAGATCAGGTCTGAGACTTAATTGAAGAAATGGCCAACAATAATTCCTTGTGGCCAACAGAAAGGAGCATGATTCAACGAATCGCAGAAATCCATGAAGTTGGAGCCAACACAACAATGAATGCCAAGCTGGAACAGATGTGAAAATTCATGGAAACACTTAGCATGCAAGTTGTAAACATCGCCGGAGCCATAAGTTCACCATATGGAGGAGCACCAGAGACAAACCAACATGATGAGACGGTGAATTATGTCAACAATTTCAACAAACATGGGAACAATCCATATTCCAATACCTACAACCCAAGGTGGAGGAATCGTCTCAATTTCGCATGGAGTAATAATTCAGGGCAAATGAACAATCCACCACCAGTATTTCAACAGCAAAACAAAGGCCAAGATTATGAAAAAGAACCAGGAATAACAGAAGTGTTGGCTCACTTGAAAAAGCTAGAAGCAAAATATGACTCTCGAGCAGCATCATATGATGCTATGTTTCAATCCCAAACAGCATTAATTCAAAGCCAAGCAGCATCTTTGAAGGAACTGGAGAATCAAATGGGACAACTGGCTAATGCTCAGAGTTACAGACCGCAAAGAAACCTTCATAGCAACACAGAACCAAATCCAATGAACATGGGGAAATAGCAATGTCATGCCATCCATTTGAAAAGGGGTACTGAAATCAACAAAAATATTGGAATCAAGGCATCCATTGAGGAAGTTCCAAAAGAAAGCAGCGAAGCTAAACCACAGATGGAGGAAAAATAGGAAAAAGAAAATGATCTAGAAAGATTCACTCCACCTCCACATTTTCCACAATGTCTCTAGAAAAACAAACTGGATAAATAATTTGCTCGATTCCTGGAGATCTTCAAAAAGCTGCATATCAATATTCCATTTGTAGAAGCATTGGAACAATTGCCCAGTTATGTCAAATTCATGAAAGACATTCTTTCATGAAAGAGGAGATTGGGAGACTACGAGACAGTAGTATTGACAGAAGTATATAGCGCCATCATTCAAATGAAGCTTCCCCCAAAGTTGAAAGATCCTAGCAGTTTCACCATCCCTTGCATTATAGGAGAACATATCTTCGATAAGGCTTTATGTTATTTAGGTGCTAGTGTTAACTTGAGGCCTTTTTTATTTACAGGAAACTACAAATTGGAGAAGCAATGCCCACCTCAATCTCTCTGCAACTTGTTCATAGATCGCTCACATTTCCGAGAGGTGTAGTAGATGTACTAGTTAAAGTCGACAAACTCATTCTCCCAGCAGACTTTATTATCCTTGACATGGAGGAAGACAAAGATGTGCACATCACATTGGGAGACCATTCTTGGCTACCGGTCGAACCATTATTGATGTACAAAAAGGCGAACTAACCATGAGGGTACAGGACCAAGAAGTAACATTCAATGTTTTCAAAGCCATGGAATTCCCGAATGATGAAAAAAATGAGGAATGTTTAAGACTTGATGTGAGAGATAGTACCATCCAGAACCCCAAATGAAATGCAAAATTCAACCGACAAACTTAAAGTATGTCAACTGCCTGAAGATAAAGCGTATTGCACAATGAACAAGTTAAATCTTGAACTACAAGCAACTGAAGAGAAAATACTCCACCAACTCAACAAACTGGAGGAATTCCACATACAGTCTTTCGAGAATGCCAAATTTTACAAAGAAAAGGCCAAAATAAGACATGATGAGAAGTTAGTTCGCATACAATTGGAACCGGAGCAGCGGGTATTGTTCAGTAAATCAAGGTTGAAATTTTTCCCTGGAAGGTTAAAATCACGGTGGTCAGGTCCATTCTTAATCACTCAAGCTTTACTAGATAGAACTATTGAGTTACATGATCCCAATTCTAATGAAATATTCAAGGTTAAAAGTAAGCATGTCAAGCACTACTAGGGAGAATCATTTGAGCGAAAAAATGAAAGTGTCAAAGTTTCATATCCAGCCTAACGTTTGGGCAGTCATGTCTAGCTTACGACGTTAAACTTAGCGCTAGCAGGGAGGAAACCCATGTAATTTGTGTATATATTAAGATTTGATGTGTTTTATTTTTGTGTTCTTAATTTTGTAGGTAAAGTCACAGATATGATGGAAGATGTTCTCGTAAATCTTCACAAGTAATTTCCTTCTCTCCCTTAAAACTCTCTGTTGAAAGTCTACAAAGCTCGCTTGTAACGAATGAGACTTCTGATGATCAAAGGTATTCCTAATGACATTCGTTGGATTATTGAAGCACGGGTCCGATTGGAAGGTGAGTCTTCTGATTCTTTTATTTCATATTTACCTGGTTTAAAAATAATCACTTTTGCTAAAAAGAGAAGAGCTAAAAAAATGGGTGTTTGCCATAAATATGCACGCATGACATGTAATACTCGTTGTCGTTCTTTAGGATTGATGTCTAATAACCGTGAAGATAAAATTAAATTCATTACGGATGGCTTGAGTAAGGAGTCTTTGGATGACATATCATTGACTCTTGAGACGCATCCCAGTGGATATGTGCATCACACAATCCACATGTTATATACACAGTTTCAAAAAGAAAGACAACATTTAAGTCTCAAGAATCTGACTCTAAAAGACCTTGTTTGCCAATTTATAAGAAAATTGGATGGGAAGCTTGACCCGGACGCATAGACGTCATTCAAGCCGTTACTTCTTGTAAATATTATTATCTCTTTGTATTTATCTAATAATTGTGATTTATTTTATTATTTTCTTTTATTTTCTCCGATAGGATCCAGACGTTTTGACTTTCACGATATATTTTACTGTTTAGCTTATAATTATCATTTGGCAGGTACTAGTGCTATTATTACTCACCCTTTTTCAGGTTCTATAAATTCAACTCATCATTGCACTCTTGAAGGCATCCAGACTTGAAAAAAAATATATAAAAAAATAGAAGCAACTTCAAGAAGACGAGTTGTAAATATTTGTGTGTTTTACGGTGCTAGTGCTGGTTCTAAACTAGAATTCGTAGCGGCAACACATGAATTGGGTCGAGTCATAGCTGAAAGGAATATGCACCTAGTATATGGTGGTGGGAATCTTGGACTAATGGGGTACGTTTCAAGGGCTGTACATGAAGAAGGTAGTCAAGTTCTGGGAATCATCCTAAAACCCTTGGCAGAGGCGAATCTGATAGGACCATCAAACAGAGAGGAACTTATCGTGCCAGGTATGTCCGAATGACTTGTGGAAATGATTAACCGTGCTGATGCTTTTATTGTTTTGTCAGGTGGCTTAGGTACGATGGAGGAAATTTTTACATTACTATCTTGGGTGAACTTGAACATACACCATAAACCGATTGGACTGTTTAACGCTGATGGATTTTATGATTTTCTTTGTGTGTTTCTTGATGATGCCCGGAGAAATGGGTTCGTATCAAAACCTGTAAAAGAAATCCTATTCACTGCCAAAACTGCCAATGATTTAATTGACCAAATTTTAGCCTTTGAACCACAAATTGACCATATCATTTCCAAGATAAACTGGTCTGATAATGATCGTGGTAAGAAGTGTCGGATAAATCTGGATCTTAACCTTTAATTTTCTTTTTAGATGTAGAATTTCAAATAACCAGGTACTGTTTCTAAACTATTTTTCTACTTTTTAAGACATTGGGGAAAATGTCTTATTTAGGTTTGGGGGAGGGGAATAGTTGACTAGTATCTTGTTTTTATTTTTCGATTTTTAGTCAAAAAGTTTCGAAAATTTCAAAAAAAAAAAATTAAACAAATTATAGAAAAAATTAAAAATATTTTGTGTTTTTGTGTTTTTAACTTGACTAATCATGTGAAATTGGTGTGAGATAGCTGTGTAAAGAATTTCCACTCCTGAGACGTATCTCAACCTATTTCGTAACAAGTTAATTTTTATTTATTTCCTTTTGAATTATTTAATTTGTGAATTCTCCATAATACTGACTAAATTGGATCTTCATATGTTCAGTTGACAAGTATTATCAACATCCATGGTAACATAAGACCATGAGTTGTAAGTGAAAAGTTTGTAATATTCAGTGCTCTAGTTTAATTGGAGGAAGCATCTAAAAAGGCAATGCAAACGATTTTTAGTCAAAAAGTTTCAAAAAATTCAAAAAATAATTAAAAAAAATTAGAAAAAATAAAAAATATTTTGTGTTTTTGTGTTTTTAACTTGACTAATCAGGTGAAATTGGTGTGAGATAGTTGTGTAAAGAATTTCCACTCCTGAGACGTATCTCAACATATTTCGTAACAAGTTAATTTTTGTTTATTTCCTTTTGAATTATTTAGTTTGTGAATTCTCCATAATACTAATTAAATTGGATCTTCATATGCTCAGTTGACAGATATTATCAACATGCATGACAACATATGACCATGAGTTGTAAGTGAAAAGTTTGTAATATTCAGTGCTCTAGTTTAATTGGAGGAAGCATCTAAAAAAGCAATGCAAACGATTTTTTGTCAAAAAGTTTCAAAAATTTCAAAAAAAAAATTAAAAAAAATTTAGAAAAAATTAAAAATATTTTGTTTATTTGTGTTTTTAGCTTGACTAATGAGGTGAAATTGGTGTGAGATAGTTGTGTAAGGAATTTTCACTCCTGAGACGTATCTCAACATATTTCGTAACAAGTTAATTTTTGTTTATTTCCTTTTGAATTATTTAATTTGTGAATTCTCCATAATACTGACTAAATTAGATCTTCATATGCTTAGTTGGCAGGTATAATCAACATGCATGGTAACATACGACCATGAGTTGTCAGTGAAAAATTTGTAATATTCAGTGCTCTAGTTTAATTGGAGGAAGCATCTAAAAAGCAATGAAAAACAAGAGAGAGAAAGATATTTGAAATCCGAGTAATTTAGTCTGTAAGGGTGTCTTAACACCTAGTGCCCTAAAGCCAACTGGCTTGGGAGTCACTGGCCCAAAACTCGCTACATGGATCAAAGATGTAAAAATATATATATCTGAAATCCAAGTAATTAAGTCTGTAAGGGTGTCTTAACACCTAGTGCCCTAAAGCCAACTGGCTTCGGAGTCACTGGCCCAAAACTCGCTACATGGATTGAAAATGTTGTAAAAATATATATATCTGAAATCCAAGTAATTAAGTCTGTATGGGTGTCTTAACACTTAGTACCCTAAAAAGCCAACTGGCTTGGGAGTCACTGGCCCAAAACTCGCTACATGGATTGAAGATGTTGTAAATATATATATATATATATATATATATATATATATATATATTTGAAATCCGAGTAATTAAGTCTGTAAGGGTGTCTTAACACCTAGTGCCCTAAAGCCAACTGGCTTGGGAGTCACTGACCCAAAACTCGCTACATGGATTGAAAATGTTGTAAAAATATATATCTGAAATCCAAGTAATTAAGTCTGTATGGGTGTCTTAACATTTAGTGCCCTAAAAAGCCAACTGGCTTGGGAGTGACTGGCCCAAAACTCGCTACATGGATTGAAGATGTTGTAAAAAGATATATATATCTGAAATCCGAGTAATTAAGTCTGTAAGGGTGTCTTAACACCTAGTGCCCTAAAGCCAACTGGCTTGAGAGTCACTGGCCCAAAGCTCGCTACATGGATAAAAGATTTTATAAAAAAATTAATCCATTGCCATAAAACGATGTGAATTCTGATATAACTTTAGGACAAAAATATTACTCTCTTTTCAACTACACTTATGAATATTGTGGGCACAATGATTTGATTAATACCTTATTGGTTGTGTATATGAAGAATGGTAAAAATAATCAGAGAATTTACTTATTTGGTAATTTAGAAAGAAAGAAAACAACTATTAACTTGGATAAGACGTTTCACTTGTTTAGTCACTAACTTTTTTATTCTCTTGTCTCTTGTCTTTTTTGCTTTTGTGTGCATTAGATTGACGTTTATGGATAACGTCACTGTAAGCCCTCACGAGACTACAACTCGTCCACTAGGGACACCTAGGGGTTTAAAGGCTTGTTGCATACGCTAAATACATTCGTGATCCCTACGAAAGTGGCTTAGTTTAATTTTAATTGTTTATTGTATTTTATTTTGTTTTTTTGCTCGAGGACTAGCAAAATGTTAGGTTTGGGGTGTGATGAGCGGAAAATATATCAATATTTACCGCCCCTTTTACTTAATATTTTGTATAGTTTCTCGAGCTTTATGAAAGTTTTGATGTGTTTTGGTTTATTTTGCAGATAAAATAAAATCGGGACTTAATAGAATCAATCAGGATGAAATGTGGAACAAATAAGGGCAAAAATTGGACTTGACATTTTGATTTTGGAGATTGGAAACTTGAAATGGCATTCTAACGAAGTACATTTTCGGAAATTCCAACTTTGTGTAATTGTCGTATTTTAGCCATAATTGTTTACTACGATATTGGATTGAGGTTATTCAAGTTCCAGATTAAAGAAGACTCAAAGATCTACAACTTAGAAGTTCATAATAATTTCAAATTCTAACGTTTCCATGACCGAAATTGATAAAAACATCCATAAGTGTGTTATGTGTAATTATTAAAGTCATGTTTGGTGCCATGTTTGGTGGAGCAATTGGTGGAGAAATTGGTGGAAGCCTTTAGATTTGCCTATAAATATCAAGCTAAACTTTGTAAATTTTTCATGCTTTCTTTGGAGGAATTTCTCCATGAAAACCTCAAGGAAAATGTCTTGTATATTTATTTAAGTTTTCTTGTATTCTCTTTTTATTTAATTAATAAAATTTTGTGTGTTTTCATTTACAGCATAAGCAGGTAATCTCATTCTGCTGGAGTGAAAATGTGAGACTTTTAATATAATAAATTAGAGTAATCTCCCTTATTTTAATGAAAATTTGGATTAATTAGTTACTGCCTATATGGCCGGTTTAGGTGACAACCTTATTTACCGCCTATATGGTCGGTTTTACATTCCAGACGTAGTTTCCGCCTATATGGTCGATTTAGGAAATAACCTTGTTACCGCCTATATGGTCGGTTGGATTTCATTGAGACAAATGTAATTTCCCTATTTATGGTGTGGTTAAATATAATTAATTAATCGGTAAACATTGACAGTAAGGGAGATTTATAATTTTGAAATATTAAAAATGGATCCTCTAACCCCCAGCATTTTCTTTCATTATTGTAATTTTACTTTTATTTATCTCCAAGTTATTTTTTATGATGTTTTGTTTATTTAAGTGTTTAGTAATCCTAAGTATGTTTTGTAACTAAACATATTATCTAGGGGTGTGATGAATTCCAATATCACCGGTTTATAAGGGGTTATTTCATGTCTTAGGTAATATAAAAGGTTTATTTATTAAGTCTTAAGCTTAATGCTTATTGTTAACTGACCATTAATAAGATTGATGTGGTAAACTTAAAATAAACTTGACAAAAGAGTTTTAGGTTTCAGCCTTAGACTTAATAGCCCACGATCTTCTTTAAGGATAAATAACCCTTAATAGATTTCATTCCAGGATAGACATATACCTGTCGGGTGGAGGTAGCCACAATTGGAACTTAATCTTAATGAATTCAGGTAACTTGGTTAACATAGACATATGATTAATTGGGTTACACTAGGTATTTGCGTCTGACCATCGACATAGGCTTTTGCATAATTTCATGTTCCAGGTTAGTAAACCAATATATTGCATAAACATGAGATAACCACTTCATCTTTAAAAGATATTGGAATGATTCACAACCCCAGATAGTTTAATAATATTGATTTTACCTTTAATTCACTTTCACACTATTTTATTTACTTGATTTAGTTTAAAGTCACCATCCAATCAAACAACCAATCTATTAGATACTTGTAAACATTTGGCTTCATAAATTAATAGCTTCAATATTAAGTCCTCGTGGGATCGATAAATTTTATACTACTTGAATGATACGTGCGCTTCCGTTATACGTGTATGATCACGCCGATCAAGTTTTGGCGCCGTTGCCGAGGACTTATTTATCTTTCATTATTAATTTTAAGGTTATATACTTTTGTCTAATTTGTTTTTACTTATTATTTTTGTTTTCTTTCATTTCAGGTTTTTAGACACTACATGAGAAGAACCAAAAGCTTTGAAATCCGTTCACTTGACCTAGAGATTGAAAGAACCATCAGAAAGTTGAGAAGGGAAAGGCGTGAAGGTCAAGAAGCACTGATCAACATGGAACTTGAACCTTTGGAGATTGTACCACCAATTCCCATTCGAGACAGAACTATTCCGGCGGTTGACGGCTTCATTTCATGTATTGTACTTCCTCCCTTACCAGCAAATGCATGTGACATCAAAACATGCATCCAAATGTCGTGATACATGATAAGCAGAGGTTATGCCTCGGGTCTGATCTGGTGGGTGTCGCGATGCAAAATAAAACATGTTCTCTGCCTGACCCTACTTACATGGGTGTCGCGACACGCCAGAGCTGGCGTCGCGACTTGATACAGAAATAATTCCACACCATTTTAGTTTCAAATTAAGATGTTAGATACCACCCTAAGAGTTTCATATTGAGGCATATTCCACAATTTAAATTCTAATCAAGTTCACCAATTATAGATCATCACAATTACCGCAAATTCCTTTGGTGAAGTGAAGTAATGCTGGCTGGACTCCAAATCAATGAGTATACTCTTTTCTAAGCTTGTGTTTACTAATATGCTTTTGAGATGAAACTTACATTGCCGCACTTAGGGCATTAGCCAAGATTACTTTCAATTGTGTTTTGAATTAGAACTTTTTGAGAAATATTTTAGAAAGAAATGATTTTCAAAGCTTGAGTTTTATGATTTTTGGAGGCATAGGGGAAAAACACACCTCGGTTTTAACTTGGTATAGATATGAAATTGATGGATTCAGAGAATGTGTGCACATGTAGTTCAGGACTAATGATGACAGATGTCCATAGATCCTAGATTCTGGGCTAGGGGACAGCGAGACGTAACGCCCCTAGACCTTAGATTAAGAGTCAAGAGGGTAGCATAGATCCGCACCTCTGGTTCCAGTTCAGTGGCTTGGGGGATGGTGAGACGTAACGCTCCAAGACCATCAGATTAGACGTATGGGGGGAAGGCGAGACGTAACAACCTCATACGTCCAGATTCACAGAAATAGATTTTTCAGATACAGGTTTTCAGAAGTAGATTTCCAGAATAAGATTTTTCAGAAATAGATTTTCAGTGATAATACTTTCAGAGAAATGATTTTCAGAAAATATAAGAGTTTTTTTCAGACATAAAAGATTTTCAGAAAGGTTTTCTAGAAAGAGCACTGTTTTTAGAAAAGAAAAAGTTTTCAGAAAATATCCATTTTCCTTAAGATGATTTTGATTTCAATAAAATGAATGTTGTGCAAAGCATTTCAATTAAAGTTTTATAATTGTCCACTCACTAGATCGTTCAAATGATCTAACCCCCCGCATTCCCATTTTCATTGTTTTGGAGGTATACTCAGAGGACGAGCTCGATATGATGAATACTGATAGGAGTCACTAGGGGTTTGAGTCCACCAGGTCAAGTCAGAGACACAGTTCAGTCAGAGTCAGAGTAAAATCATGTATCAGATACATCTATAGTAAATGTGTGTGAGTGTAAAAGTTAAAAGTGTCAATACATAGTAATGAGTAATTGATATATATTCTAAGTAATTGAGTTGGGCAATAATCCATATGCATGAGTTCATGTTTGAAATAAGAGTGGTAGTATTATTTATAGTCAGGAAGTCAGAGGCTCAGAGGAAATATGATAGTCTATTCCCTACCAGTAGCATCTCCGAAAAATGGGATGTTACAGTAAATCTATCCAAACTTCTAGTAAGTCCGACCGGACATGAAGATTGAATTCTATATCCAATTGACCTTAGGACATGTTCGGCCATGCCTCTTTGAGACCAGGCCCACCTAATACGTGCTTTAGAATGTTTTAGCTTGTTTAATTATTTTTGTGATATCTTATTTCTACACATAAATTCATTCGTTTATTTACCATTTTTCGTGTTTGCGCTATGGTGTGTGCTTTATAAAATATATTGTATGTGACTGCATTATAAAATATGTGGATACCTCATTTGAGCATAAATATTATACTGGCATATGTAAGGCACCTTTCTGAAGCCAAATGGGTCTAAGGTGGAACCTTGTGAGGAGTGTAGTGCGGCCTTAAATCATTCACAATATTTTATATTGGGTGAAGACTCCATTATTCTCCGGTTATCCCCCATGTGAGACTATCCGTACTCTCTACGAGCTATGAGCACAACAGTGTAGTGGTCGTCGATGTCATATGCTTAGCGTTAAACCCCGCTTCGCTCCTACATGTAGCAATATAGTTTAAAAGATCTTAAACTTTAGTAAAAACTTACTACAAAATAACTAACAAACTTTTATTTTCAATAGAGTAAGTGATACAAAATGAAACTATTAACCACAATACTTGACAAATACAAACTCATTGGCCCAAATTTTTTGGATTAGCGTTGTAAGATAAAGATTATCTTGGATTATGAGCGTCTCTACTATGTTTTCGATATGACATATCCTGATCCTTTTGATAATGATTACCCTCTTGAAAAGGTTGTTGTTTATTACAAGAGGAAAAACAATGAGCTTAAAGAGAGAAGTTATTCAAAGCCTCTGTAAGCTCAGTTTTAAAATAACAATAAGAAAGGATAGACTCATTGGAGGAAATCGTGGAACACCTACAAGATTTATATGGTGAAAGTAGTGAAACTGTTATATACGATGTTACTAGTAAGTTATTCAAAATAAAAATAAAGGATGAGACTCATGTCTCTGATCATGTGCTCAAAATAATCAATTTGATTGATTAAAAGAATATATTAGATCTATGACCAACATTCGAAGTTATGGTGGATTTGATCCTATAATCCCTTACTCCCCCCCTTCAAGGTCTGTTGGGAAGTGGTCGCGAGTGCGCAGCGGAAAATAAAAATTATTATGCCGCTTTCCTTTGCCCAAGACCATTTGTTTTGATTATTCTACAAGCCTAGCATGTTACTATATATTCTAAGCATAAAACTCATAAAACATGCAAAGAACATAAACCTAAACATGCTAACTATCATAAGAACTCTAATTAAAATAAAGAAAGAAAAAGACTTACTTGAACCGAAGACTCCTCCAGTCCTCCCTCCAATCTACAAGCTTTTCTAGAACTCAGCAAGCTCTTCCACGTTCCAAAGAGCCACCCAAGTGTGTGGCCTCCAAAAATGCACACACCAAAGCCAAAACTCAACGGCAAGGCTACGCCTTGAGTGCACGGTATTTTTCCCTTGGTGCTAGCCTAGGCAAATACCTCAAAACTTTTAACTCGAGGTTCCTCTAGTCAATTAGACTTAAGGATCCTCAAAATCAGTGGCTTACTCTTAAACTTTAGAGTTGCTCACTTATATAAACCCAATATATGCAAGGTTTTGTTGTAAAAAATTTGTGAAGAATTCTTTGGGTTTATATAATGCTTCAAAGACAACAAAATTAATTAAGAATCTGATGTGGGATAAAAGCTAATTTAATCTTAGCCATTGGATCTTAATTTAGTGGTTTAATGAGATTATAAAACCCTAATAAGAGTTTGGGCCGAATTGGAATTCAAAACAAATAACAAAATAACAAAAAAATTTAATATTCACGTGAATAGTATTTTTTAATTCCAATTCCCAAAGTGCCCCTATCGTCATTCACCAATCCCTAAGCCACTATGGAACCTCATAAATGATCTGTTCAATAATTAAACACATTGAACCATTATGAACAATTCCTACAGCAATCAATATGCTGTTAATGTTTATACTGTGCACTGTTAACCATTGATTTCGACTTTGTTGTGTGTGACCTTTTGGGTTCCCCTCAAGTTGGACATGAAATGAATCGTGATAATTTAATCGAACATAAATTATCCTCCGATCAGATGGTCGTTCGATTTCAATGACCAAGGTTGACATCTAGCAACATGCCAAGGCCCCCAAATGAGAAGGAAAGATATATATACCCATTATGTATGCGATTTACATATGATACGGTCCCTCGCCTCACTGTATCCCCACCTATTGACCTAGGGTACGGAAAGTGTCTACCCATATGGTCAAAGGTATGATGTTGATAGTGTCATGAATCGTGCTAACCCAAGAATCTCACATGATTCTTCCGCTGTGGCCACAGTCTCAAGCACTGATCACACATATCAACCCGCGAACTGGAATACTACTCTTATAAGAAAATATTATCCGAGAGAGTGGCGATTCTCTGTTGTATCTTTACAAACTTCATGTGTTTCAACAAATGACCCAATCATACCCTTATGACCGGATCTTTTGAACCGGGGAAGGAGAATGTCAAAGTTATTTGATCCACACATAAGATTGTAAAGACCTCAAGTCTAAGGACTAGTCATATAATCGATACATGAAAGTTCTCACAGACACATGGGATAAACACTCCATATGAAAACTTTCGGCGGTCAGTTCGATGGACACGAGCAACTCATGCATCCATGTGATACACCAAGCGGACGGATCTCCGCTAGTAGCCTATGAGATCGGCTACCCCACTTAAGGGCGGATCATATCATCATGCTAGTCTCTCGCTTTGTGAACGCCCAGATTATTCACAAAACTATGACTAGGAACATTTAAGAGTAATGATTCTCATAAGGCGTGGAAGCCATCGTCTTATTACTCCAAGGGCTTTATTACAGTGTTGATGATTCATATAAGTTATGTAAGACACGTATAATAAAGATTTTCCATTTATTAATTAATGAAAATATTACAAATACATGTACATATAGCCCATCCACAAGTTGGGTATAGGGCATATCCCTAACAATCTCCCACTTGCACTATAGCCAACTAGTATGAATCTGGACACCATACTCTCGGGTGTGCCTATCATGCTTTTGTTGAGTCAGCCCTTTAGTCAGAGAATCTGCAAGATTATCTTCTGTGGGTATTTTCTCTATAATAACTTCTTTTCTCTCAACAATCTCCCTGATGAGATGAAATCGCCTGAGTACATGCTTGGATTTCTGGTGGGACCTTGGTTCCTTTGATTGAGCAATGGCGCCCGTGTTGTCACAGTACATCGTGACGCCATTCTTTATCGCGGGAAGCACTTCCAGCTTCGTGATGAACTTCTTTATCCAGACTGCTTCTTTAGCTGCCTCAGATGCTGCAATATACTCGGCTTCAGTGGTGGAGTCCGCTGTAGTTGACTGCTTTGAGCTTTTCCAACTGACAGCACCGCCATTCAAAGTAAACAGATATCCTGTTTGCGATCTGCTGTCATCCCTATCGGTCTGAAAGCTCGCATCACAGTAACCAATGACTTTCATCTCAGAACAATCTCCGTATGTCAAAAACACATCCTTAGTTCTTCTCAGATACTTGAGGATTGTTTTGACAGCTGCCCAGTGTTGCTCACCAGGATTTGCCTGATACCTGCTCGTTATGCTAAGAGCATAAGAGACATCAGGTCTTGTACATAGCATGGCGTACATGATCGATCCTATTGCTGAAGCATAAGGGATCCTACTCATACGCTCTCTATCTGAAGGAGTATGTGGATATTGCTCCTTAGATAATTTGATTCCATGACAAGTAGGTAAATTACCTCTTTTGGAATCTTCCATTTTGAATCTTTTCAAAACTTTATCTATGTACGTAGATTGAGAAAGTCCTAACAACCTCTTAGATCTATCTCGGTAGATCTTAATGCCGAGGATGTAGGCTGTTTCTCCCAAATCTTTCATGGAGAAATCATGAGATAACCATTGCTTGGTGGCTTGCATCATGGGAATATCATTCCCGATGATTAATATGTCATCGACATATAATACAAGAAATACAACAGCACTCCCACTACTTTTCCTGTAAACACAAGACTCGTCTACATTTTTGATGAAGTCAAATTCTTTGATTATCTCATCAAATCGTATATTCCAACTTCTGGAGGCTTGCTTGAGTCCATAAATGGATCGTTTAAGCTTGCATACTTTATTATGATCATCCTTAGATGCAAACCCCTCAGGTTGTGTCATATAGACTTCCTCTACGAGGTTCCCATTAAGGAAAGCTGTTTTGACATCCATCTGCCAAATCTCATAATCAAAGTGTGCAGCTAGTGCCAGTAAAATTCGAATGGACTTTATCATTGCAACAGGCGAGAAGGTTTCCTCATAGTCAATTCCTTGGATTTGTCTATAACCTTTCGCCACCAACCTAGCCTTATAGGTTTGGATGTTGCCTTCTGCATCAGTTTTACGCTTGTAAATCCACTTGCAGCCTATGGGTTTTATCCCTTCAGGTGCATCTACCAAGTCCCAGACTTGATTCTGATACATAGAGTCTATTTCGGATTTCATGGCCTCAAGCCACTTGACTGAATCAATGTCACGCATTGCTTCGTCATAACTGGTGGGATCGTCATTATCAATGACCTGATCATGTTCCTCATCAATATGGAAACCATATCTTTCAGGCTCATGTCTTTCCCTACCAGACCTTCTGAGTTCATAACCTTGTGGTTGTTCCGTCGCTGCCCTTTTGAGGGGCCTGGGTTTAGTTCTATGTTAGTTTGTTCTTCTCGTACCTCATCGAGGTCAAGTCTACTCCCACTATATTTCTTGAGAAGGAATTCATTCTCTAGAAATTTAGCATTTCGTGAGACAAATGTTCTTTGTTCATTTGGGACGTAGAACACGTATGCTCTTGAGTTCAAGGCATATCCTACAAACTTACATTTAACTGCCCTATCATCCAATTTGTTAGTTTGTGTGAGCTTGACATATGCGTCACATCCCCAAACTCTTAGATAACTAAGACTAGGACGTTTCCCAGACCATAACTCATATGGTGTTTGACTAACAGTCTTGGAAGGAACTTGGTTTAGTAGTAGTGTTGCAGTTTCTAAAGCAAGACCCCAAAATGAAAGAGGTAGATCCGTGTCTGGCATCATTGATCGGACCATATCTAATAATGTCTGATTCTCCTTTCGGAGACCCCATTATTTGTGGAGTTCCCGGAGGAGTCCACTGGGAAACAATGCCATTTTCTCTCAAGTAATCTTGAAATTCGTTGCTTAAGTATTCACCACCTCGGTCAGACCTTAGTGACTTAATACTTTTATTAAGCTGGTTTTCTATTTCAGCTTGAAGTCTTTGAATTTCTCAAAGGCTTCAGATTTGTACCGCATAAGGTACACATACCCATATCGCGATGATCATCGATAAAGGTAATGAAGTAGGAGAATCCACCTCTAGCGGTGACTGACATTGGTCCGCATACATCAGAGTGTATGAGTTCTAATGTCTCCGCTGCACGCTGTATTTACCTTTGAAGGGTAATTTGGTCATTTTACCAAGTAAACAAGACTCACAAGTTCCATAAGGTTCATATTTGAAGGGTCTGAAATACCCATCCTTATGTAGCTTAGTTAATCTTGTTTCATTGATATGACCTAAGCGACTGTGCCATAGAAGTGATTCATTGAGATTATTCGAGTTAACGTTGTATATATTAGAGGTTGAACATTCTTTGTTAGTTTGTAAGACATAGATACCATTATTCAAAATACCATCTCCATATTTTATTTCATTGAAATAAATAGAACATTCATTACAACTTATTAGGCATGAAAAGCCTTTATTACATAAAGAAGAAATTGAAATGATGTTCTTTACTAGAGAAGGTACATAAACACAATCTTCTAAGTCTAAAACTAAACCATTCGGCAAAACTAATGAATAAGTCCCCACGCACAATGCAGCCAGTTTTGCTCCATTACCCATGCGTAAGTCAACCTCCCCATGACGGAGTCTCCTACTGTTCTCAGGCCCTGCACATTGTTACACAAGTGAGTCCCACACCGGTGTCAAGCACCCAAGTAGAAGGTTCAGAGTTTTGAGAATATAGTTCAATCATATACAACATACCTGAAGCATTGGGCTTCTTGGCCTCTTGGGCTTCCCTAGCTTCATTGGCTTTCAAGGATCTGCAGTCTTTCTTCCAATGACCCTTCTTTCCACAAAAGAAACATTTCCCTTTCCCTTTTTCTTCTCCACCTTACCATTGGGCTTTAGGTGATCTGGAGCCTTGGCCTTGCCCTTATTTTTCTTTGGGCCTCGTGGCTTCAGGTCCGTACCCGTAAGCATGACGAAGGTTTTAAGCTCCGGTTTCAAGTCTTCTCTGCTTGCTTTATCAGATTGTGCAATTCTGCTAAAGTAGCTTCTTTATCAGACAGATGAAACTGCATAATAAAGTTAGAGAATTCTTTTGGTAAGGACTGAAGAATTAGATCCTGACATATCTCATGATCCATGATGAACCCGAGGTTGGCCAATTTTTCAATGTGGCCAATCATCTTAAGCACATGTCCACTAACAGATCCTTCCTTATACCTTGTTTGGAATAAGGCACATGACACTTGGAATCTCACGGTATGAACGGAAGTTGCATACAACTCCTTCAAGTGAAAGATGATGGTTTGAGCATCCATATCTTCGTGAGCTTTCTGAAGTTCGTCCGACATAGAGCCAAGCATTATGCAAACTGCTTGCTTCATCATCGACGTGTTTCTTCCAAGCATCAAATGTATTTGGTCAGCATCTTCTGCGGGTTCAGGGGGAAATGGTCTTTCAAGAACATAGAAAATCTTTTCTTGTCGTAAGACAATTTTAAGGTTTCTAAACCAGTCATTGTAGTTGTCCCCTTTGAGCTTATGCTCATCAAGGATGGAACAAAGTGATACTCTGTTTGCCATTTGAATGTTTGTGAAATATTTTAACCCACATGTTAAGAGAGAATGTTAAAATTAGGAATATGTTTTCATTAATGTTTCATAATAACATGGCTTTTAATATTATGAAGTTGCTCCCACTCAATTGTTTTAAAATTTTAAGCAAATCGCATCAACCCCAATATGATGGATTTCTTGTGGGCAAGGATCCCATTATCATCATTTCATAACTCCGACTAGGGCCGGTCGTTATAAAATACGATAATTAGGTAGGTTCCCAACCAATTTATGATATAAATCACAATTCCTTGATCATTGGGTTGGGCAATCAAACATGCCATAGCTTATGCTAGTCCTTGTGGACACCCAATCTTTGCCACTAAGTTATAAGACCACGCCTAAGGGTCGCTGCGTCTTATGACTCAGAAAAGTCAAACCATTGTCAATAGTACGATTTAGGGACAAATTGGTATTGGTCAGTCTGGTAAAGCCTAGTCCTGCCAATACGGTTTAAGCCCTTTGGGTCTATACTTTACAATGGGAGGCAAATTTTAGACTTAAATTATTATTGAGGATTTTAGCAAGTTTAAGTGAATAACTGTCAAATGGATTCCTCCATTGAAAATTCCCCAGAGGGAGGGTGGAGCGAACTCTCTTAAATACCCTTACCTCTTAGGCTCTTATCGCCTTGGTGACAGGAATAAACAATAGATCCTCCAAATTAGTCCAACACTTTAAATATGCTTTAAGGTAAGCTTTGAGTAAATGATTATCTAGATGTCTTCACAGCTTTTCTTTTGGCTATAAAAAGGTAGTGAGTGAAGGAAGACACCAAATCATTATCTAACTATAGTAATACCTTTGGTTAAATTAACTTTAGTTTGGAAAGTTTTATTAACGCCTTGGTCCCACCCAACTTGTATCTTTTATAATGTCTTTTATTATAAACAAGTGATTTATATTTATTAGCCTTAAAGGTAATAAATCTCTAAGTTCATCACGGAATAATTACTTAGCTAAGGGATAAGCAATACACTCTCTATTTCTTAGAAAGTCTCTAGATGCTTGCACCCTAAAATAATCATGCCAATTCTAATCATACATAGAATCATCAAGCATATGAGTTTTAATATGTTGGAATTATTTTAGGCATTAAATAACTTTGATTAATATTTAATTATGATATTGCATTTTATTTTATTCAAATAAATTTACTATTCACATTTTTCTGCAGATGCATGAACTTTAAATGAAATTTCACAATTCAAATCTTAACCAAATCATGTAAAACTTGTGCCTAAAATTAAGTTCAGGGTGTTAGATTTCCAACGAGCTTATAAACACCCAATTTCGAGTTCAAATGAGTGAGAACTAATCAAAACAAAAACGGCGTGCGGATACCATTGTTGGGATGCGGCCGCGAGTGCGCATCGGAAAATAAAAATTATTATGCCGCTTTCCCTTTGCCCAAGACCCATTTGTTTTGATTATTCTACAAGCCTAGGCATGTTACTATATATTCTAAGCATAAAACTCATAAAACATGCAAAGAACATAAACCTAAACATGCTAACTATCATAAGAACTCTAATTAAAATAAAGAAAGAAAAAGACTTACTTGAACCGAAGACTCCTCCAGTCCTCCCTCCAATCTACAAGTTTTTCTCGAAGTCAGCAAGCTCTTCTACGTTCCAAAGAGCCACCCAAGTGTGTGGCCTCCAAAGATGCACACACCAAAGCCAAAACTCAACGACAAGATTACGCCTCGAGTGCACGGGTATTTTCCTTGGTGCTAGCCTAGGCAAATACCTCAAAACTTTTAACTCGAGGTTCCTCTAGTCAATTAGACTTAAGGATCCTCAAAATCAGTGGCTTACTCTTAAACTTTAGAGTTGCTCACTTATATAAACCCAAGATATGAAAGCTTTTGGTGTAAAAATTTGTGAAGAATTCTTTGGGTTTATATAGTGCTCCAAAGACAACAAAATTAATTAAGAATCCGATGTGGGATAAAAGTCAATTTAATCTTAGCCATTGGATCTTAATTTAGTGGTTTAATGAGATTATAAAACCCTAATAAGAGTTTGGGCCGAATTGGAATTCAAAACAAATAAAAAAAATAACAAAAAAAATTACTATTCACGCATTACTATCACATTACTATTCACGTGAATAGTATTTTTTTATTCCAATTCCCAAAGTGCCCCTATCGTCATTCACCAATCCCTAAGCCACTATGGAACCTCATAAATGATCTGTTCAATAATTAAACATTGAACCATTTATGAACAATTCCTACAGCAATCATATATGCTGTTTTAAATATGTATTGTGCACTGTTAACCATTGATTTCGACTTGTTGTGTGTGACCTTTTGGGTTCCCCTCAAGTTGGACATGAAATGAATCGTGATAATTTAATCGAACATAAATTATCCTCCGATCAGATGGTCGTTCGATTTCAATGACCAAGGTTGACATCTAGCAACATGCCAAGGCCCAAATGAAATGAGAAGGAAAGATATATATACCCATTATGTATGCGATTTACATATGATACGGTCTCCCGCCTCACTGTATCCCCACCTATTGACCTAGGGTACGGAAAGTGTCTACCCATATGGTCAAAGGTATGATGTTGATAGTGTCATGAATCGTGCTAACCCAAGAATCTCACATGATTCTTCCGCTGTGGCCACAGTCTCAAGCACTGATGATCAAACATTTATCAACCCGAGAACTGGAATCTCTACTTTACAAACTTCATGTGTTTCAACAAATGACCCAATCATACCCTTATGACCGGATCTTTTGAACCGGGGAAGGAGAATGTCAAAGTTATTTGATCCACACATAAGATTGTAAAAACCTCAAGTCTAAGGACTAGTCATATAATCGATACATGAAAGTTCTCACAGACACATGGGATAAACACTCCATATGAAAACTTTCGGCGGTCAGTTCGATGGACACGAGCAACTCATGCATCCATGTGATACACCAAGCGGACGGATCTCCGCTAGTAGCCTATGAGATCGGCTACCGCACTTAAGGGCGGATCATATCATCATGCTAGTCTCTCCGCTTTGTGAACGCCCAGATTATTCACAAAACTATGACTAAGAACATTTAAGAGTAATGATTCTCATAAGGCATGGAAGCCATCGTCTTATTACTCCAAGGGTTTATTACAGTGTTGATGATTCATATAAGTTATGTAAGACACGTATAATAAAGATTGTATTTTATTAATTAATGAAAATATTACAAATACATGTACATATAGCCCATCCACAAGTTGGGGATATCATATCCCTAACAAGGTCTTCATTTCCAACTTCAACATTAACAAGTTTTTTAGATCAACTAGGTCACTTAATAAGATTCATGGCTCCGATAAAGACTTATGAAAAAATTGAGAATAACTTGTGTTAGGGTTTTAGGCACGAGCGCGGCGGAAGCGCTGTTCGGGCGAAAATCGTAAGTTAAAATAAAACTTTTTAAATTACGGAATAAATTATTCAATAATCAAATATCAAATAGAAATAATTTCACTCATATTTACCTAAACATATTATTTGATATCAAATAACGACATAAATAACCAAGAACGTCGCGAAACTTTTACGAAAATATTTTTCCGTAAAATGGCATAAAACACGTTTTTGACCGAACCGACTACCCAATACACATGAGGGCTACCCAGGTCAGCCCATTAGTGTTAGGGGCAGTTCATGAGCTACCCAAACAATGACCAATTCACTGTTTGGGCAGCTGTCACCCGGTTGGCTCAAAAGTCACACGGGAGGTACGCCGTTTTTTTCGCCGTTTTCGCTTATTTCAACCCCGAAAAAATTTCCGGCAATTGTTCCAAACCTAAAACACATCCAATACATTAAAAATAACATCATTTTCACCACAATCAACCCAGTTTTCCAGATCATATTTGCAACAAAAAAATCATTTTTTCATGCTATAATCCAACTTTTTCAACATTAATCTAATTAATCTTAACACCAACCAAAGTCACCACAAATGAACCACACAAGAACAATTCTAGGCATTACAAGAGTGGTCATAACACTCTAGAATGGAAACATATCATCAAATGATCAAATTGAATAAATATTACAATAATTTTATCTAATTCTACTTCACACATGCTCAACACTTCCAAATCCATCTTCCAACACCAAAAGCCCCAATTTTAACAAGTAAAGAAAATCCTAGAACTATTCTAGGAACACAAGAACAAGAAATTAAATTTCTAACTCAAGAATATTAAAGATTACCTTTTAATCTCCAATTTTCCTAGGTTTTTTCTTGAATATTTCTTCACTTTCTTCCTTTGTTTCAACAAACAAAATTGGAGTGTATTTTGAAGGTGGGTTTTGGCCATGGAAGCAATGGAGAAGAAAAGAAATTTTTTTTACTTAAAAATACCAATTGCCGACTTTGATAAGGGCATTAGGTCAATTTGTAATTTAATTTCATTAAATTAATATCAAACTTTATGTGGGCAAATCAAATTTGCACACCTAAAGTTTAATTAAAACATGTCATATGTCACCAATAATAATTAGACATTTATCATAACAATTATGAAATTAGATAATATTTAATTATTCAAATATTTAACATTTAAATATCTAAATAATTAATTATATTAATTATTAATAATATGTATTTTATTTACATAAATAACAAATACATATATTAATGGCATGTGTCAAAGTCTCATTTGACAATTAATTAATGTGTATCTAATCGAATTATGTATCAAATACAAATACACAATAATTACGATTGACCAAAATCCCCTAAAGCATGGTTTTCGTTTAACCGTTTAAACGATACGAGTTAACTCATTTAATCTGGTGAGTATTATGAATAATCTGTATTATTCATAACGCGTTGCCCAAGTGCTCAACGAGTACACTTCATATTGTGGGACTCTCTAAGTTTAGGTTTATCCATCACGAAATCCAATTTCGTGTCCATAATTCACCCACTCATAAATTATGACGATCACGGATAATCTCACTAAACTATGCAAGTCGAGGTCATTACATATGTATAATCCCTCTGTCACAAGCTATCCATATTTTACCTAGGATATAGATAAGAACGTCAAATTTGTATGGTATAATATAGTCGACTTTCAAATTTATGATATCTAAAGAACACTTGAAACTTGCTTTCGAAGTTATACCACGGCCATGGATTTACAAACACACGTAGGATGCCTATGCCCTGTACACAGGACTGACGGATTCTATCTTGATACGCACAGGATATCATGAGCATCATGTTGGACAAAATGACCCATAGCGTCACTATTTGCACAGATCATTGTGTTGTTGTAGCAAATTAACTATGTGACAAGGAAATTGCACTCTCATCATTTGTGATTAGATCACCATAGATATATAAATGAAGAGAGGTCCCTATGATTAATTCCTGGATTGAGAATGATATGAGACAGTATCAATCCCCGAAGGTTTAATCATTAAATATCCCTAGCTGGAGTATTATCGAGACTGGACATCGATAATGCAGAATAGGCTAGTATTGCACTTGTGTGCGTTGTGAGGGCACAACGGCATAGTTCTCATATATATAAGTTTCGGATACTTATGCAAGTGCGATAGGAGGTCGTGTTTCACCGATGGTAAGGGAAACAGCTTCGCTATGGATAGACCCCTCGGAATCCCATTGGTATTATGACTATGTGTCTATGGGAGGCCGAATTCAAGGTAGGTATGTATAGTCTTAACCTGAGACTTACATCGCTAATACTTACGATAATCGATAGACTTTGGTCTTGGTGGTACAGGGCTTTAACCGGTTCTGCGTACACCACTTCTGGGTTTATCAGAGAGTCGTAGTGTATTGGGTGTGATGTCGAGACGGAAGTATCACTTCAGTCATAGTGGAGATGATGTCACGCAGGATACGGTACTAGTGCTCTTGAGTGATGCGCATCCAATCGTGATATTGTGACCAGGTCATGAATATCCGATTATAGAGACTATGTTACCAGACATCCGATATATGTTTCGGACGGGGCAGACACTTATCCAGCCCCAGCCCTAGCACGTGACTATCCGATACTGGGCCGATATGCACAATACAATGGTATACTACGCTTGATACAGATCTTAATATTCTTAATGAATATGACTGGAGAATTTGGTAGACTTCGTGCTTTGCTAGAAGCCGATCTTGTCTCGTAAATCGGTAAAACGTAGTACTTGGTACGTACGTGATTCGGATACTCTGACGACCGTATTTACTGCCGACTTATCCGGGGATCGCATGGGTTGCTTCCCGATAATCCACCGATGACGCATAACTCGCACTCTTAAATAATCTAGGATTATATAGAAGAGAGAGAAAATTAATCTAGGATTAATTACGGAGATATTTTATCTAGGATAAAATATCGTCTAGAGAGAGATAAAGATTAATTTGCAATTAATCGGTAAATTAATATATTCGATATATTAAATGAAATTAGATTTCGACGCGGAATTAAAATTAGATTTTAATTCGGGCGAACGAACGAATTATTTAGAATTAATTCGTTAGCGACGTGAATAGTGAATTCGCTAGGCGAATCATTTAATTACGACGCGACGGAAAAATCAATAATTTGGAATTAGCGAACCCGAGCCCGAGTGTTATTGCGAGCGCATTCGTATTTCGAATTCGAGTGCGGTAACGCAAGTCGCATCAAGCGTCAAATCATTCGTCACATCAAGCGTCAAATCAAATGTCACTTTGAGTGATGTGATTGATTGATGTGATTGATTGATTGAAAGACATGTCACTTTATTAAAGTTGATATGACTTAAAGTTGATGTGAATAGTTGATGCAAGTGGTTGGAAAGCATCTTTAGCTTTTTGGCTCCAACATTTACTTGATTTTGAATTAAAGTAAATGGTAAATCATTTTTATATTTTGGAAAATATAAAAGGAAAATTGATTTACACTTTTGCATATTATTACACAACTTTCTTCTCTCTATTTTCTCTCCTTCACTTTCACGCCCAAAATGGGGCAAAACTTACTGGTTTTTCATCAAGAAAAACGTGAGCAAAGGGAAGCCAAGAGTTGGGTTTTTGTGGCAAAAACCGCAAGTGCTAGCACACTACGAGACTTGCGAAGGTGGTAGGGAGGTTCACCCATGAGGCGGGACTCATCCGACGGAGTTTGGAGCTTCGAAATGAGACCCGAAACTGCCAAACTAGTGAGCATGAACTGCAGTAGTGGGCGCACCAAACCAGTGGGTTTTGTGCCTTCAATCGTCTTCAAATCGACTCAACCGATCGATGTGAGTATTCTGCTACCTCCGTTGATGTATTCACACATGAATTTCATTGCTTGTTTGATCTTGGGACCTAGATAATAACCAACACATCAGTCCACACCCAACGAACAGGCGAAGGTCTGATCTAAATAGATCGGTGACGTGACTGCCATCAAAGTGTAGAGGATAACTCATATATCTACAGTGGTATCTCAAGTCGAATGACCACTATGCTTGCTCAACTCGAGAAGAATCCTATTGACGTTGGTGTACCATCTATTAGGAAATCTTCAGTGAGTCATTTAGTGTTTATCAAATAAACACCTATATGTCTATACGAGTCTCCCAAGACTCATGGTTCATTGGGATAAACCATCGGACCAAGTCACGATATAGGACATGTATTGGTCTCATCGGATTTCACTAATTGAACCGTGTTAGCGAATCTTGACCATGAACTTTATTTAAGGATATACAACTTATAGTGAAGCTTCCCAATGTCAATTACATACTACGTTGTAACTACGCACTACATTGTAAATCCTAGGATCTTTGTCTAATATACACATATCACTAAATCAGATTTAGTTTCAATCTAATCATAATTAGATATCTAATCTCAATTAGATCGAATATGTATATAAAAGACAAGAGGTGCTACCATTAAATAAGTAATATTATGGAAAAAAAGAATTGTTCGTATTTATGAATCGGATATAAATACGATCCGGATTGGCACTCTGACCACAAACCCTAACAATTTATCCCACTTGCTCTAGTACCAATCCACGATATCATATATTCATCTCAATATGTATCACATACTCATGGCCCTCAATAGCTCACCTATCACTCAAGAGGTAGGCAACAACAAGTAAGCCCTTTTTAATAAATTGGGTTTGTCCAACAAACCCAATTGTTTTCCTTAGCCAACATCATTCATATTTTGTAGAACCCAAGTTCTACATCAATATGACTTAGATGCGACATCAATATTGTGCTATAACTACTAAGTTGTCTATGTATTTAAGGATCAAATCCAAATACTATGTAGACAACTGGAAGCATAACACTAATATCAAAACTTCTAATCTATAAGGTCACTATGCAACTTCATAAGTCAATACTTCATAAGTTGCAACTAATTCCACTAACATAGTAGAATCATCTATGACACTCCCACTGTATCTTTTCTGACTTCATATGACGTAGACCATCTAACGTCATAATTAGACTCAAAACTAATCTTACCCTAATGGTTGCGGATTATATTCTCCATGAATAAGAAAACCGTTCTTAATATCTCAAATATAACAAAGAACATGTTTCAATATCCATCATATGGTCTATAGGGTATCAAAATAGCTTGTAACTATTACGATTAAATTGATATCCTTAATCGTACATAATATAGTATTCATTATGCTATCATCATATGATGCATCAGATTGACCAGACATTCTAATCAATTTCTCTTTCGACAAAGGAATCATCCTTTACGAAAGCTTAATACTATATACAAGAGACACACTAACTGTCAAACAGTTATACTAACTGTCATACAAATAGTTTTAATGTGTCCTTTATTAGATCATATATAATGCATGACAGATGGGAGTTTCTCACAAGTCTCTTAGTTTTATATCATATATAAGACTTTATATCAAATATAACAGAGACTACTCCTACTGCTTTCACGGAGAAAAAAAGACTTAGGTAAACCTTTTACCTCACAAATATTTCATTATTACATTAATAATGATAATGTCGTTAGGATATATAACACTAGAAAGAAATTTGTACGCTCCCACTTACCATTCTATCACATATGTATTCTATGTGCTTTGATCAAATCAGACAAATAATGTACCTTCTTTGTTCACTCTGTATAGACTATTTTAGATTATGAACTTCAGACTTAAATCCTCTTGTGAATGACACTCATATACTAAGTTGGAGGTACATGATTAATCTAGGGTAAACAAGATAATTTACAATATGCGATATTAAACAAACACTTTGATAAATGAATAATGCATCATTTTATTTCATAAAATATAATTATGTTTACATTACATGAAGCTCTAGGGCATATATCCCAACAATCTCCCACTTCCACTAGAGCAAATAGAACATATCACATAATCATAAACCATCTATGTAACCTTCAAACACTTTAGCTGACAAGGTCTTTGTAAATAGATTAGCCAAGTTATCTGCAGATGTAATCTTTATGATAGAAACGTCTCATCTCTGCACTATCTCCCTGATGAGATGATATTTCTCTCTATATTATTTCCTCTCTTATAACTTCTTGGCTATTTGGAATTCATCACTGCACCACTATTATCGCAATAAAGTGTGAGTGGTCTATCCATATCTAGTACAACTTCCATATCTCCCAAGAACTTCCAGAGCTAGACAGTTTCCTTAGCTATTTCGCAAGCTGTTATATACTCAGCCTATATGGTGGAGTCAGCAATACAAGATTGCTTTATACTATGCCATAAAATGGCCCCATCACCTAGGGTAAACACCGATCTAAATGTTAATTTCCTATAATCGACATACGTCTGAAAATCAGAGTCTGTATATCCCCTCAAGATCATATCCTCACCAGAATACACAAGAATATAATTTCTCGTTCTCTTAAGATACTTGAGAATATGTTTTACAGCCACCCAATGATATAAGCATAGGTTAGACTGAAACCTACTGACTACTCCCACTGCAAAGCAGATGTCTGGTCGCATGCATAACATAGTATACATGAGACTACCAACTGCTGAGGCATATGTGATATGTCTCATTTCCTCAACTTCTTGAGGTTTCTAGGAGTCTGTTCTTTCGACAAATGAATTCCATGTCGATAAGGAAAATTGCCTTTCCTGGAATTCTGCCTCCCAAATCGTACAAGGATCTTATCGATGTAAGATGTCTGAGACATAGCTAACAATTGTTTCTTGTGATCCCGAAGAATCTGGATCCCAAGAACATAACTGGCCTCTCCCAAATATTTCATTTGGAATTTGTTAGCTAGCCAGATTTTCACGTCCGATAATATCTTTACATCATTCCCAATGAGTAAAATATCATCGACATATAAAATGAGAAACACCACATTCCCGTCAATGATGCGCTTGTATACACAAGGCTCGTCAACATTCTACTCAAAATCATAAGACTTGATTGGGGTATCAAATCTTATGTTCTAAGATCGAGATACTTGCTTTAGTCAATAAATTGACCTTTGCAGCTTGCAAACCTTTTGCACTTGACCTTGGGCTATGAACCCCTCTGGTTGTATCATATAGATACATTCATCAAGATTTACATTGAAGAATACAGTCTTGACGTCTATTTGCCAAATTTCATAGTCATAATATGCGGCAATGGACATAAGAGTGCGAATGGAATTTAGCATGGTTATTGGCGAGAAAGTTTCCTCATAGTTAACTCCCCCTTTCTGGGTATAATCCTTGGCCACTACCCTAGATTTGAAGGTCTGTATCTTCCCATCTGCTCCCTTCTTTCACTTGTAGATCCACTTGCAACCTATGGGTTTTACCCCATCAAGTTGGTCTATAAGTTCCCAGACTGAGTTAGAGTACATAGACTCCATCTCGAGGTTCATAGATTTGATTCATTCCTCTTTATCAGAATCATCCATTACATTACGATAGGTCAATTGATCATCTACCCTATCACTGGAGGCGATAACTTGTGCCTCTCCAACTCCCGAATAGAGATCAAGTTGTCGTACAACCCTCCCAGATGTCGAAGGTGGTAGATCATTCTTACATACTTGCATCTGACTCTCAAATGTCGAAGGTGCTATGTGTTTGTCAACTGTTGTTGACGATGGCGTGCTGGTCGAACCATAAAGTAACTCCTCGAGTAACACCTTACTACGAGGTTTGAACTCCCTCATATAGTCCTTCTCTAGAAACATAGTGTTTGTGGATGCAAACATTTTGTTATCTTTAGGAATATAAAAGAATCCACTCATAGTCTCCTTAGGAAGCCTACAAATAGGCACACATGTGAACGTGGCTCCAACTTAGTAGTCTTATTCTTTAGCACATGTGCTAGACACCCCCATTGATCGGTGAAATCACACACGTAATGCAAGCGCACATATTGCTCAAGTAGTATAAAATGTATCGATCCCATGAGGACTTAATACATATGCTATTAATTTATTGAAGTTAAATTTCTATAAGTATCTAAAAATTGATTGTTGTTTGGTTGGTGATTTTAACTAAAGACAAGTAATTAAAACAATGCAAAAGTAAATTCTTAAAAGTAATCAATATTATGAAACTATCTAGGGTTGTGAATCCTTCCACTATTCTTCTAACGATGAAGTGATTATCTTATGTTTGTGTAATATGTCAGTTTGTTAACCTGGAACACGAAGATATGCAAAAGCCTCTATCGATGGTCAGATGTAAATACTCAAAGTAATCCAATTAACTATATTTCTAGGTTAACCAAGAAACTCTGAATTCATTAAGATTAAGTTCTAATTATGGCTACCCATGCCCGACAGGTATATATCTATCCTGGAAGGAAATCTCTAAGGTGAGTGTGAGATCGTGAGCTATTGAGTCTAAGGCTGAAACCTAAAATTCCTTCGTCAATTTCATTTTAAGTTTACCAAATCAATCTTATTAGTGGCCAATTAACAAGAAGCATTAAGTTTAAGACTCGATAAATAAACAAAAATTTTACACAAGACACAAGACAAATCAACTTATAAAAACCATTTATATTGGAATTCATCATAACCCTAAATATTGTATTTAGTTACAACACATACCTAGGACTACGAATGACATAAATAAATAAAATATCATGTAATAAGTTGAAAACTAAAAAGTAAAAATTACAACAATGAAATAAAATGATGGGGTTTGGGGATCCACTTTTATTATTTAAAATCTAGAAATCTCATTTATTATATTACCAACTGACTATTTAGGCGGTATCCTGATTAAGTCAGATTTTAATTAATTCCAACCGACCATAAAGGCGGTATCCAATTAAGTCAGGTTAAAATTTATTTAATTAAGTCCAATCGACCATAAAGGCAGTATCCAATTAAGTCAGGTTTTAAGATAATTTATATAATATAAAATAAGGGAGATTAATCTAAATTATAATAATAAAAATTTCACCTTTCACCATAGTAGAAAGAAGTTACCTACTCATGCTTTAAGTAAAACAAACAAAGTTTTAGTACTAAAATAAAATTAAATACAAGAAAACTAAAATTAAACAAACAAGACACTCTCTTTTTGGTATTCTAAGGAAATTACCAAGAAGAAAGTATGAGTTTTAAATCAAATTTGGCATGATATTTATAGCAAATATAAAGGCTTCCACCAATTTCTCCACCAATTTCTCCACCAAACATGCCATCAAACATGGCATCAAACATGGCACCAAATCCTCCACCAAACATGCAAGCATGTTTGGTGGAAGTTTGACAATTGTAAATTATCATTTTCGATTTTTTTTTTGTTTTTGATAATGACTTTAATAATTACACATAACACACTATGGATTTTTCATCAATTTCGGTCTTGAAAACTTCAGAATTTGAAATTCTTATGAATATCAAAGTTGTAGATCTTTAAGTCTTCGTTCATCTGGAACTTGAATCAACTCAAACCGATATCGGAGTAAAACGTTATGGCCAAAATATGAAAATTGTTCAAGTTGAAATTTTCAAAATTGTACTTCGTTAGAACGCCATTTCAAGTTTCCAACCTCTAAAATCCAAATTTCAAGTCTAATTTTTGCCCTTATTTGTTCAACATTTCGTCCTGATTCATTCCATTGAGTCCTGATTTTATTTTATCAGTAAAATAAACAAAAACACATCAAAACGTTCATAAAACTCGAGAAACTATACAAAATATTAAGTAAAATGGGTGGTAAATATTGATATATTTTCCATTTATCACACCCCCAAACCTAAAATTTTGCTAGTCCTTGAGCAAAATAACAAAACAAAATGAAATAAATAAATTTAAAATAAATTAACCTAAGCCACTTTCGAAGGGATCAAGGTTGAATTTAGCTTATGCAACAAGCTTTTAGACCCCTAGGTGTCCCTAATGAACGAATTATAGTCCCGTGAGGGCTTACAGCGATGATACCCACAAACGTCAATCAAATGTACAATAAATCACACAAACAAAATAAACAAGTTAACAAGTGAAATTCTTATCCAAGTTAATAGTTGTTTTCTTTCTTTCTAAATTAGTAAATAAGTAAAATCTCCTATAATTTTTACCATTCTCCATATACATAACCAATAAGGTATTAATCAACTCATTGTGCCCACAATATTCATAAGTGTAATTGAAAAATATAGTAATATTTTTGTCCTAAAGTTATATTGGAATTCACAATTTTTTTGGCAATGGAACATTTTTTACATCATCTTCAATCCTTATAACGAGCTTTGGGCCAATGACTCCTAAACCAGTTGGATTTAGGGCACTAGGTGCTAAGACACCCCTGAAGAGTTAAATGCCCGGATCTCAGATGTTAAAAGTTCTACCGTTTCACGTGAATAATCACTGCTTACTGAGGCAAGACATCCAGTTACTAAGTAAAAACTTAATTATTAACTTAGGCACTGTTTGACGTGAAAAATCACTACTTACTGAGGCAAGATGTCCAGTTAGTAAGTAAGAGCAAGGTTAATTATTTATATACAATCTTTTTTTTATTCCATCGCTTTTAGGTGCCATTTCCAATAAACCAGAGCACTGAATATTACAAAATTTTTAACTTACGACCCATGTCCGTATGTTACCATGTATGTTGATAATATCTGTCAAATGAGCATGTGAAGATCAAATTTAATCAATATTATGGAGAATTCACGAATTTAAATAATTCAAAAGGAAATAAACAAAAATTAACTTGTTACGAATCAAACTTAGATAAGTCTCAGGAGTGGAAACTCCTTACTCAACTATCTCAAAATACAATTCCACTTAGTTAGTAAAGTTAAGAACATAAAAATAAAAATAAAAACTTATATATATATATATATATATATATATATATATATATATATATATCATTTTTTGTGTTTTTTGTGTTTTTTTATATATATAACAAAGCAAAAACAACACACAGGAAAAAAATAAAAACAAGATACTAGTCAACCATTCCCTTCCCCCAAACCTAATTGAGACATTATCCCCAATGTCTTAAAGAGAAGAAGAAAAATTTAGAAGATAATACCCGGTTAGCATGGAATTGTTAATTGTATCTAGATCTAAAAAGAAAACTAAAGGTTAAGATCCAGATTTATCTGATGCTTCTTACCACGATCATCAGACCAGTTCAACTTGGAATAGGGTCAATATTTGGTTCAAACTTCAAGAGTTGGTCAATTAAATTATTGGTTGTTCTAGCAGTAAAGAGGATATCTTTTACGGGTTTTGAAAGGAACCCATTTCTCCTGGCATCTTCAAGAAACACAAAAAGAAAGTCAAAAAATCCATCAACATTAAACAGTCTAATTGGTTTCTGGTGTATGTTTAAGTGTGCCCAAGATATCACTGTAAACATTTCCTCCATCGTACCCAAGCCACATGGCAAAGCAATAAAAGCATCAACACGATTAAAGGTTTTGGAATGATTCCCAAAACTTGACTACCTCCTTCTTGTACGGCCTTTGAAACATAACCCATCATTCCAAGATTGCCACCGCCATATACTAAGTGCATATTCCTCTCAGCCATGACTCTACCCAATTCTTTTTCTGCCCCAATAAATTCTAGTTTAGATCTAGAACTAGTCCCACATGACACACAGATGTTAACGACTCGTCTTCTTGAAGTTGCTTCCATTTGTTTTTTTTACCCTCTCTAATCTGGATGTGTTGAAGAGAGAAATGACGAGCTGAATTTATAGATCCTGAAAAAGGGTGAGTAATAATTACACTAGTAATTATTAAAGGAACAGTAAAATATATCGTGAAAGTCAAAAAATCTGGATCTTGACGTTGAAAATAAAAGGAATCAAAATAAAGCAAATCACAATTATTATGTAAAGACAATAATATGTACATGTAGTAGTGGCTTGAATGAACTTTATGGGTCAAGGACAAGCTTCCCATCCAATTTTCTTATAAATTGGCAAACAACGTCTTTTAAAGTCAGATTCCCGAGACTTAATTGTTGTCCTTCTATTCGAAATTGTGTATGTAATTTGTGAATTGTTTGATAGACATATCCACTGGGATGGGTCTTAAGAGTCAATGATATATCATCTAATGACTCCTTACTCATGCCATCCCTAATGAATTTTATTTTATCTTCGCGATTATGAGACACCATTCCTAAAGAACGACAACGAGTATTGCATGTACAACGTGCACATTTATAAAAAAAACACCTAATCATTTAGCTATTATTTTCTTAACATAGGTGTTTTTTTTTCCTAAACCAGGTAGAAATGAAATGAAAGAGTCAGATGACTCACTTGCCAAGCGAACTCGTGCTTCAATTATCCAACGAATATCACTAGAAATACCTTTGATCATCAGAAGTCTCATTCTTTCAATGCGTGTTTTGTAGACTTTCATCAGAGAGTTTTGAGGGAGAGGAGGAAAATGCTTGTGAAGTTTTGCGAGTGTTTCTTCAATCTTAACTTGCGACTTTACCTATAAAAATAAAACACACAAAAGAAAGCACACAATATCACAATATATACAGCATGCTTGGATTGCCTCCCTGCTAGCGCTAAGTTTAACGTCTTCTGCCAGACATGATTGCCCGAACGTTAGGCTGGATCGGAAAGTGTGAGACTCTCTTTTTAACGCTTGATGGATTCTCCCCAGTAATGCTTGACACGTTGGCTGTTGACTTTGAATGTATTATTGGAGTTCGGGTCATGTAGCTCAACAGCTTCATAGGGTAACACTTAGGTGATCACAAATGGACCTGACCACCGTGATAACACTTAGACCAAGAAGTGTCATGATCAGAAAATAGTGTGCAGACAACTGGAACCAGGGCAACAAGTTTTGTTATACAATTCAAGGTTGAAACTTTTCCCTAGCAATCCATTTGTATAGTTTGGCATTCTCATAAGCAAGGATGTGGAATTCCTCTAATTCATTCAATTGTAAGAGTCATTTCTCCCCCACTGCTTGCAGATCAAAATTCAGCTTTTTCAGTGTCCAATACGCTTTATGTTTGAGCTCCACAGGCAAATGGCATGCATTTCCAAACACTAGTCAGTATGGGGACATTCCAATGGGCGTCTTGAAAGTTATCCGATAGGCCCATAATACATAATCCAATTTTCTGGACCAATCATTCCTCGGTGAACAAACAGTTCTCTCCAGGATTCTTTTGATTCATCTGTTGGAAGCTTCAACCTGACCACTAGACTGCGGATGGTAAGCAGTGGAAACTTTGTGAGTAACTCTGTATTTTGCTAGGAGTGCATCGAAGTATATGTTGCAGAAGTGTGTGCCACCATCACTGATGATCACTCGAGGTGTTCCGAAGTGAGTGAAAATATTCTCTTTGAGGAATTTTAAAACCACTTTGGAATCATTCGATGGTAGTTTTGTTGCTTCAACCTATTTGGAGACATAGTCTACTGTAACCAGAATGTACATGTTTCCATATGATGGAACAAAGGGTCTCATAAAGTCAATCCCTCATACATCAAATATCTCCACTTCGAGAATGGTTTGAAGAGGTCCTTCATTTCTACTCTAAATATTTCCCGTTCTCTGGTACCTATCACATTGAAGAATAAATAAATGAGCATATTTAAACAATGTGGGCCAGAACAAACCTGATTGCAGCACTTTGGTCGCAGTTTTGTCTCCGCTGAAGTGTCTGTCATATGGTGATGAATGAAAATGCTGCAAGACACTATTAACTTCTTCATATGGTACACAATGCCGCAATAACTGATCAGCACAATGTTTGAATAGGTACGGCTCATCCTAGATATAGTGATTGACTTCTTTGAAGAATTTCTTTCTTTGGTGATGTGTCTATTCCAACGACCATTTCCCCGATACTATATAGTTCACATAGTCAGCATACCATGGGACTTCATGCTGCTTGATGGAAAATAATTGTTCATCTGGAAAAGTTTCATTAATTGTAAATTCATTGCCAGTTGTACCTCCATTTTTTTATCTCGACAAGTGATCTCCAGCTTGATTTTCTGTCTCATTCCTATCTCGGATCTCCATGTCAAATTCTTACAATATAAGCACCCAACGAATCAATCTGGGCTTGGCATCTTTCTTTGTGATCAGGTATTTGATTGTTGAATGATCTGAGCAGACCACCACCTTGGGACCTAGCAAATAGGAGCAGAATTTATCAAAAGTAAATGCAACTATGAGCAACTCATTTTCAGTCATTATGTAGTTGAGTTGTACTTCATTCAAAGTTTTTCTGGTGTGGTAAATGGTGTGAAAAACCTTCACCTTTTGTTGTCCCAAAACTACACCTACTGTAAAATCACTAGCATCACACATCACTTCAAATGGGAGCATCCAATCTGGTGCTACTATGATAGGAGCAGAGACCAACTTCTGTTTCAAGATCTCGAAAGCGTGGTGGCATTCTTTAGTGAAATGGAAAGGCACATATTTCTCCGGCAGATTGCATAATGGTTTAGAAATCTAGGAGAAGTCTTTGATGAATCTGCTGTAAAATCCTACATGCCCAAGAAAACATCGATTCCCTTTGAATGATGATGGTGGAGGTAGTTTCTCTATAGTCTCAATCTTTGCTTTGTCTACCTCGATTCCCTTCTGTGAGATCCGATGTCCCAAGACAATGCCTTTCTGCACCATGGAGTGGCATTTCACCTAGTTCAGTACCAGATTAGTATCTTCACATCTTTGTAACACTTGTTCTAGATTTTGTAAGCAGTAGTCGAACTAGTTTACAAATACTGAGAAGTCATCCATGAAGACTTACATGCTTTGTTCTATCATGTCAGAAAATATGGCCATCATGCAATGTTGAAATGTGGCATGAGCATTACAAGGTCCAAATGGCATCCCGTGGAATGCAAAAGTACCATACAGACATATGAAAGTGGTTTTCTCCTGATCTTCTAGGGCAATGGCAATCTGATTGTACCCCGAGTATCCATCCAGAAAGTAATAGATATCATGCCCCGCCAATCTGTCTAGCATCTGGTCAATGAATGGTAGCGGGAAATGATCATTCTGTGTGGCTTTGTTCAACTTCCTATAGTCCATGCACACTCTCCATCCAATCACTGTCCTTGTTGGAATCAGCTCATTCTTTTCATTTGTAACTACAGTCATTCCTCATTTTTTGGGTACACATTGCATAGGACTCACCCAATAGCTGTCAGAGATGGGGTAGATGATGTCTGCATCCAACCATTAGATGATTTTTTTTCTTTACTACTTCCTTCATAATTGGATTAAGCCTTCGTTGATGCTTCACTGTATCTTTGTACTCATCATTAATCAGGACATTGTGCATGCAAAATAATGGACTGATGCCTCGAATGTCTGCTATATTCCAGCCAATAGCTCTTTTGTGCTCACGTAACACTCACAACAACTTATCTTCCTACACCTATATTAGTGACGAAGAAATAATCACAGGTAAATCAGAAGATTTTTCCAAGTATGCATACCTGAGATGGCTCAGAAGTGGCTTTAGTTCCAGCTACGGTGGTTCTTCAATCGAGGGCTTGATTCGCTTCTTTTCGGTAGTTCCAAGCTTTCCACCTGTGGTGTCGATCTGAAGTGAGAGGCTCCATCAAGATAGTTGATGTATTCCAGAATATCATCATCTAATTCTCTGTCAGTGATGTTGGTGATGCATGCTTCAAGTTTGTCAGTGGAAAATTGCATTGCATCTGTGCTCTGGATGATACTATCTATTACATCAAGTCTGAACATTCCTCATCCCTTTCGTCATTTGGAAATTTCATGGCTTTGAAAACATTGAATGTTACTTCTTGGTCCTACACCCTCATGGTTAGTTCACATTTTTGTACATCCATGATGGTTCGACCTGTAGCCAAGAGTGGTCTCTCGAGGATGATGGGTACGTCTTTATCTTCCTCCATGTCCAGGATAATAAAATCTGCTGGGAAAATGAATTTGTCGACTTTGACAAGCACATCTTCCACTACTCCTCTTGGAAATGTGAGTGATCTGTCAGCAATTTTCAGAGTGACTGAGGTGGGCTTTGCTTCTCCAAGCTGCAGTTTCCTGTAAATAGACAAAGGCATCAAGTTAATACTAGCACCTAAATCACTTAAAGCCTTACCAAAGTAATGTTCTCATATAATGCAAGGGATGGTGAAACTGCTATGATCCTTCAACCTTGGGGGAAGCTTCCTCTGAATGATGACACATCATTCAGATATCAGTATATCGTAATCTCTCAATCTTTGCTTTCGTGATAGAATATCTTGTTGGAGTTTCTACGGCCCCAAGGATCGAATATAAAGTAAGAAATACATGTGAATACATACGAGGGAGTTGTGGAATACTCACATCGATCAGTTGAGCGACGCGCGAGGCAACAAAAATTATTTTCTGCCTCCATGGACTGCTCGGCAGTGAGCTGCTGTGGCTCATCCAAATTCAGCCATTGTTGCTCCTTGAACAAGCTCCAAGCTTCGTGAAATGATTCCAAGCTCGTAGGTGGACTTCCCTATCACCTTCGCATGTCTCTCGGAGTGCTAGCTCTCTTGATTTTTGCCACAAAATTCAAACACTTTAGCTTCCCTTAGCTCACGGCAGTGAGCAGAATAAGAGAGAAGAACATCCCATTTTGGGCGTGTGAAGAGAGAAGAAGAAAGAGAGTGTTGTGTGTTTGTTACAAAAAAATGGTAATAGATATTACAAAAAATCAAATACCAAAATTTTTGCCTCCAAAAATCAAAACCATTAAAGGCTTCAACCACTCCCATCAATCCATCATTCCATCAATCAATGAATAGTGACTGGCGTCAATCACTCAAAGTGAAAGACATCTATCACTTGATTGACGAATGATGTGACGCTAGATGTGACTAGCGATTTGATGCTTGATTTGACTTGCGTGCCGCACTCGAATTCGAAATGCGAATGCGCTCGCAAATAATCACGAGCTCGGGTTTGCTAATTCCAAATTAACGAATTTTTTGTTGCGACGTAATTAAATCTAATTTAATTAAATAATCATGCCTAGCATAATTACTATTCACGTCGCTTACTAATTAATTCTAAATTAACTCGTTCGCCTGAATTAAAATCTAATTTTAATTCTGCGTCGAAATCCAATTTCGTTTAATATATCGAATATATTAATTTATCGATTAATTCCAAATTAATCGTTATCCCTCTTTAATTGATATTTTATCCCAGATAAAATATCTCTGTAATTAATCCCAGATTAATTTTCTCTCTCATCTAATTAATCCCAGATTAATTAAAGTGCGAGTCATACGTCATCGGTGAATCTTCGGGAAGCGACCCATGAGATCCCCGGATATGTTGGCAGTAAATTCGGTCGTCGGACTATCCGAACACGTAAGTACCTAGTACTACGTTTTACCGATTTACAAGACAAGGTTGGCTTCTAGGAAAGCGTCATGCCTACCCAATTCTCCAGAAATATCCTTACAGGAATATAAGGATCTATATTAGGAGTAGTATACATAGTATTGCGTATTTCGATCCAGTATCGGATGATCACATGCAAGGCCTGGGGTTGGTACAGTGTTCGCCCCATACGAAGCATATATCGGATTACGAGCAACTAGTCTCTTTAATATCGGATAATCATGACCAAGTCATATTATCCTGATGGTTGCAACCCTTTAGAGAACCAGTTATGTATCCCTGCGTGATCATCATCTTCATATGACTGGAGTGATACTTCCGTCTTGACATCACACCCAACACACTACGATTCTTAATATACCCAGCAGAGGCGTACACAGAACCTATTAAAGCCCTGGACGACCACAACCAAAGTATATTGATTGTCGCAAGTATTAGCGGTGCAAGTCTCAAGTTAAGACCAAATACACCTACCCTGATTTCGGACTTCCATAGACACATAATCATACTACCAATGGAATTCCGATGGGGTCTATCCAGAGCGAAGCTGTTTCCCGTACCATCGATAAAACACAACCTCCTATTACACTTGCATGAGTATCTTATACCCAAATATATGAGAACTATGTCGTTTGTGCCCTCACAACGCGCACAAGTGTAATACTAGTCTTTTACGCATTTATCGATGTCCAATCTCGATAATACTCTGACTAGGGATATTTAATGATTTACCTTCGTGGATTGATACTGTCTCATATCATTCTCAATCCATGAACAAATCATAAAGACCTCCTATCATTTATATATCTTGGTGATCTAATCACAAATTATAAGAGTGCAATATTCTTTGTCACATAGTTAATTTGTACAACAACACCATGATCTGTACAAATAGTGACGCTATGGGTAATAATTGTCCAACATATCTGTCATGAATTTAATATAACTGGGCATCTGCTCCAACGCTTCTGCAAATGGAATGTTGATATGCAGTTTTTTGAACATTTCCAGGAATCGAGCAAATTGCTTGTCCAGCTTGTGTTTCTAGAGACGCTGTGGAAAACGTGGAGGTAAAGTACATCTTTCTCGATCATTTTATTTTACCTCTTTTTCCTTCATCTGTGGATCTGATTCATTACTTTCTTTTGGAACATTCTCAGTAGATGCCTTGACTCCAACATCTTTATTGATTTCAGTGCCACTTTTCAACGTGATGGCTTGGCATTGCTCCTTCCCTTTGTTCCTTGGAATTGGTTCTGTGTTGATAGGAAAGGTACCTTTCGGTCTGTAACTCTGAGCATTGGCTAGTTGTCCCAATTGATTTTCCAGTGCCTTTATAGCAGCTGTTTGGCCTTGATGTAATACTGCTTGGGCTTGAAACATAGCATCATATTTGGCTTCTTGGTTTTTCATCTGGGCAAGCACTTCTGCTATTCCTGGTTCTTTTTCATACTCATGGCCTTTATTCTGCTGTTGGAATCTGGGTGGTGGATTTTTCCTTTGCCCTGAAGTGTTGCTCCATGTGAAATTAGGATGATTCCTCCAACTTGGGTTGTAGGTATTGGAATATGGAATGTTTCTCTGTCTGTTGAAGTTGCTGACATAGTTCGCAGTCTCATCATGTTGGTTGTAAGATTCTGCCTCTATAGTGCTCCTCTATATGGTGAACTTGTGGATCCAGTATTAACCTGCATGCTAAGAGTTTCCAAGCATTTGAAAATTTGATCCAGCTTGGAATTCAAAGCTGCGTTGGCCCCTACTTCATGGATTCCTGCTATTCGATGGATCATGCTTCTCTCTGTTGGCCACAAGGAATTGTTGTTAGCCATTTCTTCAATTAAGTCACAAGTTTGATCTTCTCCTTTAGACATTAAAGCTCCTCCAACAGCAGCATCAACTATAGTTTTCATCAATCCAGAAAGTCCATTGTAGAAGGTTTGGACTTGAAGCCACTGTACAATTTCATGGTGAGGACATTTTTGGAGTAATTCTTTGTATCTTTCTCATGCTTCACAAAAGGATTCCGAGTCATGTTGCACAAAGGTGTGATGTCATTTCTCAACTTTGTTGTTCTGGCTGGGGGAAAATATTTTGCAAGGAATTTGATGGCAAGATTGTTCCAAGTGGTTATGGAACCTGCTGGCAGTGAATGAGGCCAATCCTTATATATGTCTTTCAAGGAATATGGGAACACACGCAGACACATTGCCTCTTCTCCAGCTCAGTTGTAATTGAATATGCCACAAACTTTCAGGAAGTTGCTGATGTGGACATTTGGATCTTTAATTGCAATTCCCACAAACTAAACTGATTGATGTATCATTTGAATGCATGTTTTGATGTCACAAGCACTTGTAGGTAAGGGAGGAAGTACAATACATGATTTGAAGCCGCCAACCACCGAAATTGTTCTGTCTCGAATGGGAATTGGTGGTGCTACTTCCAAAGGTTTAGGTTCTTGATTGTTCATGTTGATTAGTGCTTCTTGATCTTCTCGCCATTCTCTTCTCAATTTTCTGATAATTTTTTTTCAATTTCTGGGTCAAGCGGATGGATTTCAAAGCTTCTGTTTCTTCTCATGTAGTGTCTGAGAACTTGAAACACATAAACACAAAAATAATAAGTAAAAATAAATTAGACATAAGTAAAGTATCTAACCACAAAATTAATAGTAAAAGATAAATAAGTCCCCGGCAACGGCACCAAAAACTTGATCGGTGAAATCACACACGTAACGCAAGCGCACGTATTGCTCAAGTATTATAAAATGTATCGATCCCACGAGGACTTAATATCTATGCTATTAATTTATTAAAGTTAAATATCTACAAGTATCTAAAAATTGATTGTTGTTTGGTTGGTGATTTTAACTAAAGACAAGTAATTAAAACAATGCAAAAGTAAATTATAAAAAGTAATCAATATTATGAAACAATCTAGGGTTGTGAATCCTTCCAATATTCTTCTAAATATGAAGTGATTATCTTATGTTTGTGTAATAGTCAGTTTATTAACCTGGAACACGAAGATATTCAAAAGCCTATGTCGGTGGTCAGATGCAAACACTCAAAGTAACCCAATTAACTATATGTCTATGTTAACCAAGAAACTCTGAATTCATTAAGATTAAGTTCCAATTATGGCTAACCACGTCCGACAGGTATCTGTCTATCCTGGAAGGAAATCTCTAAGGTGAGTGTGAGATCGTGAGCTATTGAGTCTAAGGCTGAAACCTAAAATTCATTCGTTAAGTTCATTTTAAGTTTACTAAATCAATCTTATTAGCGGCCAATTAACAAGAAGCATTAAGTTTAAGACTCAATAAATAAACCAAAATATTACTCAAGACATAAGACAAATCAACTTATAAAACCATTGATATTGGAATTCATCACAACCCTAGATATTGTATTTAGTTACAATACATACCTAGGACTACTAAAGACATAAATAAATAAAATATCATGCAATAAGTTGAAAACGAAAAAGTAAAAATTAAAACAATGAAATAAAATGATGGGGTTTGGGGATCCACTTTTATTATTTAAAATCTAGAAATCTCATTTATTATAATATATAAATTTACATTATATTACCAACCGACGATATAAGCGATATCCTGATTAAGTCATATTTTAATTAATTCCAACTGACCATAAATACGGTCTCCAATTAAGTGAGATTAAAATTAATTTAATTAAGTCCACTGACCATAAAGACGGTATCCAATTAAGTCAGGTTTTAAGATAATTTATATATTATAAAATAAGGGAGATTAATCTAAATTATAATAATAAAAGTTTCACCTTTCACCCCATCAGATATAAATTACCTACTCATGTTTTAAGTAAAACAAACAAAGTTTTATTACTAAAATAATTATTAAATACAAAAAAAACTAAAATTAAACAAACAAGATACTCTCTTCTTAGTATACTAAGGAAATTCCCTATAAGAAAATATGAGTTTTACATCAAATTTGGCATGCTATTTATAAGCAAATATAAAGGCTTCCACCAATTTCTCCACCAAACATGCAAGCATGTTTGGTGGAAGTTTGACAATTGTAAATTATCATTTTGCATTTTTTTTTTTGATAATGACTTTAATAATTACATATAACACACTTTGTATTTTTCATCAGTTCTGATCTTGAAAATTCCAGAATTCGACATTCTTATAAACATCAAATTGTATTTCTTTGAGTCTTATTTCATCTGGAACTTGAATCAACTCAATCCGATATCGGAGTAAAACGTTATGGCCAAAATATGAAAATTGCGCAAAGCTGAAAGTTCAAAAATTGTACTTCGTTAGAACACCATTTCAAGTTGCCAACCTCCAAAATCCAAATGTCATGTCCAGTTTTTGCCCTTATTTGTTCCACATTTCGTCCTGATTGATTCCATTGAGTCCCGATTTTATTTTATCTGTAAAATAAATAAAAACACATCAAAACGTTCATAAAACTCACGAAACTATACAAAATATTAAGTAAAATGGGCGGTAAATATTGATATATTTTTCGCTCATCACCCATATGCGGAAATATCGTAAACTAGTTTTACGACCACTTTACAACTCTAAGGGAGTCTTAGAAACAGACTTAGATGGAACTACCTTAAGTATATACATTGATGTTTGCAATGCATACCCCTAGAATGAATTAGGTAGTGAGCTATAACTAAACATAGATCTTATCATGTCTAGCAGGGTCCGATTTCTCCTCTCTGCCATACCATTTTACTATGGTGTTCCAGGTGCTGTGAGCTGGGATACTATCCCATGCCCAACTAAGAATTCCTCTAAATATCTGTCAAGATATTCTCCTCCACGATCTGATCGTAGAGTTTTGATCGTCTTACCTAATCGGTTCTCAACCTCAGCACGATACTCTTTGAACTTTTCAAAAGTATCTGACTTGTGCTGCATTAGGTAAATGTTCCCATATCTTGAATAATCATAAAAAAAATGACAAAGTAATCATAACCACATTGGGCTCTTACATTCATCTGTCCGTAAACGTCTGAATGTATTAGCTCAAGTGGTTCATTAGCTCTTATACCTTTTTCAGTAAAAGATCTCTTGGTCATCTTTCCTTCTAAATATGATTCGCAGACTGGAAAAGTTTCAAGCTTTAACTGGTTTAAAGCTCTGTTCTTTATCAACCTATCTATATGATCAAGGCTGATATGACCAATTCTAAGATGCCACAGATATGTGTTATCATGAGAAATCTTTTGCCATTTTGTTTTAGGTTTTTCAACCTTAAACATTTTAGTGTTGAGCAGTGACCTATGTGTTAATGGTCTTAACACATATAAGTTGTTTTTTGAATTTCTTGTGCATATGGTTAATCCATTTCTGCCAATAATAACCAAATTACTATTAAAAGAAACCGATTAACCATCATCCAAAAGTTTGGAAACATAAATCAAATTCCTGTGAAAAGCAAGAATGAATAACACATTGTCCAAATTTAAATAACTATTATTCAAAAAAATTAAATGGGAAAATCTCACTACTCTTGCTGAAATGGAATCCTTTGTCCCGACCCTCATGGTGTAGTCACATTCAGCAAGGTCCCTCCATGAATCAAGTAGCTGCAAAGAAGAACAAACATGGTAAGTGGCTCCAGAATTAACAATCCATGCAGATTTATCATCCTCCACTGAGAGAGATTCGATAATAAGTAAATCATATTTACATGTAGCCTTCTTCTCTTTCAGCTCAACAAGGTATTTAAGACAGTTCCTTTTCCAATGTATGTCCTTGTCGCAGTGGAATCATTTTCCCTTGGGCTTGGCATCCTTGGAGCCTTTCTTGTTCTTCTTCTTCATCGGTTTAGCCTTAGCCTTCCCAGTGTCTTTCTTCTTGTTCTTGCCAGATCTAGAAGATTCAGCAACATTTTCCTCAGCACTGGGCTTACAAGGATCCACAAGCATGGACTCATAATGGGTGAGCTCATTAAGCAGCTATGCCAAAGTAAAAGACAACTTTTTCATAACATGGTTTCTTTTAAACTGCAAGAAAATCTTCAAAAGAGTTTCCATAATCATGGTCACCTAGCTTCGCTCCTCAATACGAGCTCCATGGGTTTCGGTAGTAATGAGATAGGTCATCATACTCAAGACGTGCTCTCGGACTGATGTCCATTCCTGGATCCTAGCAGTCATCACTGAGATCATGGCCTCATGATGCTGACACTACGAAAGCTGCCCGAACATGCCCTGCAATGACTCCATCGTCTGAGATGTTGTAGCCATAGGCTCATGCTTTGCAGCAAGAACCTCAGACATCTCTGCTAGCAAGTAGCAGCAGGCATTCTCATTAGTCGCGACCTATTTTTGGTAAGCATCGTGTATAGCCTGACCAGCATTTTTGGCCGACTTGGGAGGACATTCATCCATCAGGACAAACTTTAGGTCTTCACAGACCAAGATAGCATTCGTGTTACTTTTCCACCTGACATAATTTTCTCCTGCTAATTTATCATTAGAGAGAATGGAAATAATTGGAGAAACCATGGCTAAAAAATAAAATAAACATGCATTTAATATTCATTCATCGGATATTAAAATTATCAAATATTTTGGCATAAAATTAAACATAATGCATAAACCATGAATAAGGAATTAGAAACCTAAGAGAATTACTATGCCACGAAAATCTATCATCCCACAAATAAGTGACACTGTAGAGTAAGTCAAGTACTTGCATGATAGATCGAGACAATCTCAATTGATTAATATATACGGGAATAACTCTTATTCCTATATTAACCAACCACCGCTGGATTTGATCAAGGAATTTTGATTAACATTTAATCATTCATTTGTGAGTGTGACTCGTCGTTTCGGAACCCTTGGACTTAACTAGTGAAGTGTCATCGTTGGGTAGGTCAGTTCACCATATACATCTAGAGTCTCTATCCTCTCGGAATCAAAACTTGATATTGACCCAAAATGGACACCATCTGTAAGGGGACGAAAACAAAGTTGTCTCGAGGTGCTTTTTGAATCTCACGTTTCCGGACTAACAATGGAGATCGCATGATATATTGTCATATATCTCTCCCTCACTCACTATTTTAAAATAAAGGTTTCTATTTTAAGATATCTAATATTTTAATTTACTAGTGTGAATAAATTTATGGCGGCTAAATCAGAACTCTTATTTACACTAGTATATTATTAGCGACCTTACAAATTTTAACTCTTAAAATTTAACTCACTAATATCCGTTAGTCTCTACTAATTATTTTAATCAATTAAACTAATTCGATTGAGGTAGTTTTAGTGACCTATTATAATTTAACTCTTAAAATATTAGAACACTAACAAGTTTAAGATTTTAAAATTCTAAATTGGTCAGAATTTTAATTAAACCATTTAAATAATTTAAGTGCGTTATAAAATCCAGTGGTAAGTGGAGTTATATCCTGAGTGTAGACCACATTAATGTCCATTCGGAATCAGCTATGGAATTTAAGTATGGGTTTCCATCCTATATACCAATGGAATTCATGATGCATTATTAAGCTCAGTTTTTAGAATTTCCAATTTTAAACTATAAAACCAATTAATCTAATTAATCATTTTTCATGCATATCATATTCTAATTTAACCATTTTAAATCTCATACAATTATATTTTATGTATAGAATATTTATGCATGTTGGACAAAATGACCCATAGCGTCACTATTTGCACAGATCATTGTGTTGTTGTAGCAAATTAACTATGTGACAAGGAAATTGCACTCTCATCATTTGTGATTAGATCACCATAGATATATAAATGAAGAGAGGTCCCTATGATTAGTTCCTGGACTGAGAATGATATGAGACAGTATCAGTCCCCGAATGATTAATCATTAAATATCCCTAGCCGGAGTATTATCGAGACTGGACATCGATAATGCGGAATAGGCTAGTATTGCACTTGTGCGCGTTGTGAGGGCACAACGGCATAGTTCTCATATATATAGTATCAGATACTTATGCAAGTGCGATAGGAGGTCGTGTTTCACCGATGGTACGGGAAACAGCTTCGCTCTGGATAGACCCCTCGGAATCCCATTGGTATTATGACTATGTGTCTATGGGAGGCCGAAATCAAGGTAGGTGTGTATAGTCTTAACCTGAGACTTACATCGCTAATACTTACGATAATCGATAGACTTTGGTCTTGGTGGTACAGGGCTTTAACCGGTTCTGCGTACACCACTTCTGGGTTTATCAGAGAGTCGTAGTGTATTGGGTGTGATGTCAAGACGGAAGTATCACTTCAGTCATAGTGGAGATGATGTCACGCAGGATACGGTATTAGTGCTCTTAAGTGTTGCGCAACCAATCGGGATATTATGACCAGGTCATGAATATCCGATTATAGAGACTATGTTACCAGACATCCGACATGTGCTTCGGACGGGGCAGACACTTATCCAGCCCCAGCCCTAGCACGTGACTATCCGATACTGGGCTGATATACACAATACTACGGTATACTACGCTTGATACAGATCTATATATTCCTGTAAGAATATTTCTGGAGAATTGGGTAGGCATGGCGCTTTGCTAGAAGCCAACCTTGTCTTGTAAATCGGTATAAACGTAGTACGAGGTACTTACGTGTTCGGATAGTCCGACGACCGTATTTACTGCCAACATATCCGGAGATCTCATGGGTCGGTTCCTGAAGATTCACCGATGACGTATGACTCGCACTTTAATTAATCTGGGATTAATTCGATGAGAGAGAAAATTAATCTGGGATTAATTACGGAGATATTTTATCTGGGATAAAATATAAATTAAAGAGAGAAAACGATTAATTTGAAATTAATCGGTAAATTAATATATTTGATATATTAAACGAAATTGGATTTCGACGCGGAATTAAAATTAGATTTTAATTCGGGCGAACGAATTAATTTAGAATTAATTCGTTAAGCGATGTGAATAGTGATTTCGCTAGGCGTGATCATTTAATTACGACGCAACGGAAAATTCGTTAATTTGGAATTAGCGAACCCGAGCCCGGGATTGTTTGCGAGCGCATTCGCATTTCGAATTCGAGTGCGGCACGCAAGTCAAATCAAGCGTCAAATCGCAAGTCACATCAAGCGTCAAATCACATGTCACTTTGAGTGATGTGACATTTGAGTGATTGATGTGAGTTGATGTGAGATGAAAGGAAGCATTAAATGCTTTGCTTTTTGAAATTGAAAATGGTAAATGACTTATTTAATTTTTGGAAAATATAAATAAACCTTTTACATTTTTTTCTTTTTATAATTCATTTTCTCTCTCTCTTTTACGGTTTCCTGTGAAAACCCTTTTCCCTCTCTTTTCTTCTTCTTCTCCTTCACGGTTTGGAATCGTTTCATCTTCTCAAAATTTCTGGTTTGACCGAATAAAAGGGAAGCAAGGAAGAAGACTTAGTGCTAACACACCATGAGTGATACAAATGTGATAGGGAAGTGAGTTCCTGAGCTTGGAAGCTTGAAGCTTGGAGCTTCAATGGTGTCTCCCATGGCCGAACCAGTCACCACCGTGCAGCCCCATGTCGACCACCACACGCGCAGCTCACTGCCGAGCAAGGGAGAGCAGTTCGCACTTCATCTTCGCCGCATCCAACCGATCCATGTGAGTCTTTTCCGCACCTCATTTGGTTGTATTCAACTCGTTTTTATGCATGATTTATGATCCTTGGGACTTGATTGAAACTCAACAATGCATCCAAAACATGTTATGGCATGTGAAAATACAAGAGTAGGCACCCTAAGATATATGACATATTATTCAAACATTTTGAATTAAACATACATACAACATAGAAAACAATTACATTTATCGGGCTCTTATTTTTCATATACTAATCTAGTTAGTATAAAAAATTTCCAATACATCCATTGGTCTTCAAATCTCGCTCCAAGATGGTATTGGCTCATTTTCCGACTTTGGTGCTCCAAATTACAAAAAATGAAATTTTAAGTAGGAAAATTAAATTACAACATTTGTAAATAATGGCCTTATGGCCTTACATCCCAAAACCAAAACCATCATAAAATAAGAGCAGGAAAAATTTACGACCAATGCAAAAATTCATTCATCAATAATAACCATTCATCTTATGAAATATTATTTTGTGCCTACTCATCTAAACATGCATATTATTATTTATAACTCATATAAATATATAAAAATAGTAACTTTAAACGAAAAATAGAAGGGTTAAGAACACTTTTCAACCTTGCTCTTGATGCCAATTATATGAACCACTTTCCTAGCACAACGGAAACATGTTAGGCACCCGGGATTGGACTAGAAAACATTTTATGTCATTCTCTCCTTAAGGCCGAATGTTAACAACTCCACCACTGAAATGTTGCTTCTGTTTTGGACAAAAGTTCAGCTCCGGTACAGCCCCGGAATGACGGATCAGATTTGGACTGTTTTGGACCAGAAAATGCACACAACTCACTACCCAAATCAGCCCTTATATGCGTGGAATGCCACTGTGATTCAGGTCAGATTTGTCACTTAAAATCTACCCCAACACAATCCAAAAACACCTCTATATAATCCCTAAAAATTTTGGATCAAAATAAATTCGAATCGAGCCTCATTACACTAGTTGGGCGTGCGGTAGTGAGCAGAAAATTGCTCATTGTCGTGTGATGTGTTTGGAAGATGAAGATGAGAAATTTGATTCGACACCAAAAAGTCTTTCGTGCTATATCTTATTACCAACAGAAAATATGGTGGGCTATACTCACAAATCAAATCTTTAAACTCTTTAGAGATGAAAATCACACAAGATATTATTTTGGTTCTTCTCTTGTTCTTTTTGTTTTTCTTTTCTCAACATTTGAGAGAATTCTTGGAACAAGAAGAGGGTGGCTAGGGTTAGAATGAGATATGTTAGCAAAAAGAGAAACATATTTTCTTTTTATACCTAGGTTTTTTTAATTTCCAAAATAAACAAACCATTCCCCTTTCCTATTGAGAAATTCGACCAACCTCTAAAATTAGCACTCAAAGTTTTGCAACATGTATCTTGTATTCAATGTCATCATCATGACAAAAATAAGTTACAAAATTAAATATGTAATTACCTTTTTAAATATTTATAACTTCCAAAGCCAACCAAAAGTTTTCGAAAAACTACTTTTGGAAATTCAAAATTTATATCTTTATTTGTTAAATAATATATAGTATAATTTAATAACATGTAATTGATAATTATCATATAAATATTAAAAACCATTTATTAAACTTTAATATATAGTTTCAAGTGTGACAAAATAATATTATTAATCATATTAATAATATAAAAACATATGTGAGTATATAATTGGACTGTCCGATTATATTTAATCTGCTACAGTATATCGAGCTAACACGAGGACCAAATGGACCTACAATTCTGAGCTCTAATAATCCCGAAATATTAATTAAGCTCTTAATTAAATATTCTGAATTATTAAATCCGGGTTATTCTATTAAAAATCTGAAACTGCACTCTCGTTGCCGCAGATAGATAAATTAAACTGAATCACGTCGGTGTCCATCGATATAGTCATTACATACGGATTTTCCTTTCACGAGAACCTTGTAATTAGAGACGGATATTATAAGAAACTCATTTCTATCTGGGTCCAGTCCTATATGATCACATCATATAAGGTGCCTACATTCTCATATCTCCACATGGACGATCCCGGATCAAGATTGCCATATAAATATAGAATGGACCGCAGTTATAGATAAACCACAAATAAAGTACCTTCTTTATTTTCTCTCTAGGAACTATTTTAGATTACTGACTTCAAACTTAAATCCTTTTATGTATAACACTCATACACTAAGTCTGGAGATAAATGAGTAATTTAGGGTAAATAAGATAATTTAAAAAATTTAATATATAATTATGTTATATTAAGCAAACACTTTGACAAATGAATAATGCATCATTTTATTTCATAAAATATAATTATGTTTACAATAAATGAAGCTCTAGGGCATATACCCCAACAGCTGCAACCTCACACATTTGTATATCCCCAGAGATTCTAAAGAGTAAAAGCTTGCTCAATAAAAGATAAATATAATATTTATTATTTGAATAAATTGGTGGCATTGCAGTAAATATAATGGACTATATGTCTTGCAATTGAATGATGATCATAACAATGAACTAAGCGTGATAACAACAAAACAACAAAGAGATAATCCCAATTCAAGATTCCTTTGGCACTTAAGGGTAGGTCATATTGGAGACAAAATGATTTCACATTGGAGAATGAAGGCGTACTTCTTTCATTAGGCCTAGAACCTTATCCAACTTGTGATTCATGTCTTAAAAGAAATATGACCAAATCACCTTTTATAAGGAAAAATGAAAGAACCAAAGAAACCTTGGAGCTTATACATACTGATGTATGTGGCCCACTTAGTATAGTGACAAAAGGTGATTTTCAATACTTATATTAGCTGACGATTGTTCAAGATTTGGGTATTTGTACCTAATGAAACATAAGTAGACACTTTTGAAAAGTTCAAAGAGTATAAGAATCAAGTAGAAAACCAATTGGGAAAAGCATAAAAATTCTATGATCTGATCATGGAGGAGAATACTTAAATACCAAATTTCAAGATTATCTTAAAGATCATGGAATTACGTCACAGGTAATACCTCATTGCATACCTCAACATAACGGGTGTCTGTGAAAGGAGAAATCATACCCTATTAGATATAGTATGTTTCATGATGAATTTTGTTGATATACCAACATCCTTTTGGGATACACTCTCCAAACACTCTTGCATGTTATAAAAAGAGTTCCAACAAAACCTTCTCCTAAAACCCCACATGAGATGTGGTATGGGAAACGTCCTAACTTAGGATATTTGAAGATTTGGGGTAGTCCATCTTATGTAAGGAAAGTCTTTACAGAAAAGCTAGATTCAAGATCTGAAAAAGATTAATTCATAGGATATTCTAAGGATTCAATGGGTTATTACTTCTACATTCCCTCTAATCACAAGATCGTAGTTAGTAGGAATGCTACTTTCCTTGAAGACCGTATGGTTCATGAAGGAAGTACTATAAAAGAAGTAAACCTAGATGAAGAACTCTCTCAAGAAGATTATTCTGAAAGCCAAATTAACTTGCCTCGGAAGGAAATAGAACAAATAAAATAAGAAACACCTCAAGAACCACAATCACTTTACAGGTCAATAAGGGAATCTCATACTCCTCTGAGATACACCATTTTCGATCAAGAAGATTTTGAATCTTTTATGATTGGTGAAACGGTTCATGTTGATGACCCTAGAAAATACGAAGAAGCAATGTTGGACATTGACTCTTCTATATGGTTTGAAGCTTTGAATTCTGAAATGGAATCCATGTATTCTAATCAAATATGGACATTTATTGATTCTTCTGATTGAACTAGTCCTATTGGGTGTAAATGGATCATCAAGAGAAAGATTGGAAAGGATGGTAAAGTAGAGACTTATAAGGCTTGACTAGTGGCAAAATGATATACCCAAAAAAAGGTTATTATAAGGAAACATTTTTACCAGTAGCTATTCTGAAATTCAATAGAATTTTTTTACCTATAACAGCTTACTATGACTATGAGATTTGGAAAATGGATGTGAAAATAATATTTCTAAATGGATTTCTTGAGGACGAAATTTATATGAATCAGCCAGAAGATTTTACAACTAAAGGAGATAGTCATAAAGTATGCAAAATGAAAAGATCAATGTATGGTCTAAAGCAAACATTTAGAAGTTGGAATCTATGATTTGATGATGCAATCAAAACTTTTGGTTTTGTAAAAAATACAGATGAGCCATGTGTTTACAAAAAGGTCAGTGAGAGCGCCATCGCATTCTTAATATTGTATATAGATAGCATATTACTATTAGGAAACGGTGTTGCTATGATGACATCAGTCAAAGATTGGTTATCCAAAACATTCTCAATGAGAGACTTGGGAGAAACTGTTAGGGATATTTCATATACCCAACTTATGGATGGGCTATATGTACATGTATTTGTAATATTTTCATTAATTAATAAAAAGGAAATCTTTATTATACGTGTCTTACATAACTTATATGAATCATCAAACATTGTAATAAAGCTCTTGGAGTAATAAGATGACGACTTCCATGCCTTATGAGAATCATTACTCTTAAACGTTCCTAGTCATAGTTTTGTGAATAATCTAGGCTTTCACAAAGAGGAGAGACTAGCATGATGATATGATCCGCCCTTAAGTGGGGTAGTTGATCTCATAGGCTACTAGCGGAGATCCTTCTGCTTGGTGTATCACATGGATGCATGAGTTGCTTGTGTCCATCGAACTGACCGCCGAAAGTTTTCATATGGATTGTTTATCCCATGTGTATGTGAGAACTTTCATGTATCGATTGTATGACTAGTCCTTAGACTTGAGGTCTTTACAATCTTATGTGTGGATCAAATAACTTTGACATTCTCATTCCCCAGTTCAAAAGTTCTGGTCATAAGGGTATGATTGGGTCATTTATTGAAACACATGAAGTTTGTAAAGATACAACAGAGAATCGCCACTCTCTTGGATAATATTTTCTTATAAGAGTAGTATTCCAGTTCGCGGGTTGATATGTGTGATCAGTGCTTGAGACTGTGGCCGCAGCGGAAGAATCATGTGAGATTCTTGGGTTAGCATGATTCATGACATTATCAACATCATACATTTGACTATATGGGTAGACACTTTCCATACCTTAGGTCAAACTGTGGGGATACAGTGAGGCGAGGGACCGTATCATATGTAAATTGCATATAGAATGGGTATATATCTTTCCTTCTCATTTGGGGGCCTTGACATGTCGCTAGATATCAACCTTGGTCATTGAAATCGAACGACCATCTGATCGGAGGATAATTTATGTTCAATTAAATTATCATGATTCATTTCATGTCCAACTTGAGGGGAACCCAAAAGGTCACACATAAAAAAGTCGAAATCCATGTGCGGGGACACAGGATCTGGGGCGACGCATGCTGTCCCGGGCTCGCGGCCCGGTCGGGAGTACGGAGTAGCCACGGGGGACTAAACTGGAGAATAATGGAGTCGCCACCTAGTGTGAACCAGGAAAATGAGATTTAAGGCCGCACTCACCCCTCGTAAGGGAAGACCTCAAACCATGGGGTTCGGAATGGTCCCTTACTTATGTCACTTGTAATGAAAGGATTTATGTAATATTTAATCAAGTTTAAGTAACACTTATTTCCAAGAGTATCATGCTTCTAAATTCACATGCATACATCAACAAGTTCATCACAACATGCAACATCACATGGCAATCTCATGAACATTTCTCAATCATATGATAGGAAAAACTAAGAACAACCTAATCATGCTTGAGTACTATCTCATGAACATATTAACCAAATAACATGCTAATAGCCTAATCATGCTCGAATATCATCCCAAGAACACATCGAATGGATAAATGCAGGAATACAAATAATATGATTGGCTACATAATGCAAGGGAGATCACCCAAGAGGCAGTTGTGCATGAAATATGATGAGACAGACTCAGTTCGTGTAGCGTTCGTAAATGCGTTCGAATGGTAAATAGAAGGTTCGCGTTCATGTAGGGTTTGATAACGCGTTCGAACGGATCCAGACCTGATGAAATAAAATGCATGCACGTTCGAGTAGCGTTTGTAAAACGCGTTTGAACGGGAAACAGAAGGTTCGCGTTAGAGTTGCGTTCGATGACGCGTTCGAACGGGAACTGGCAGATTGCATACATTCATATGGTTTTAGATACCGCATTCAAACAGGATCACAACGACATATCTAATCACATGGATATCTAAATCATGCATAAAGATTAACATACTAAGGACTAAATCATGCTTAAGAATAAATAACGCACTAGGCCTAATCAGGCTAAATAAATAAATAACGTACTAACTACATCATGCTCAAATACAAGTTTGGATGAAACGGAATATATGTATCTCTCAAGTGGTACGTGGAGTTGTATCTCGAGTGCAGACTGTACTACTGTCCATTCGGATTCGGCTACGGAATTTACGTCCGGGTTTCCATCCGATATACCACAAAAGAGAACATGCATTCCGTTTATCCGAAATTCACATCATGCCTCAACAAAACGACTCTCATGCAATAAAAATATATTAAAATAAATAAAAGACAAATGAAAGATAATAAATACAAGGTGCCCTCAGGTCTAACCTTTTATGTCGTCTCTCGATAGTACGGTGTACGGTCGTCGAAAGTGGGGGAATGCTCCGAAACTCCTCCGGTTCACAGGTTCACACCTTTCCTCGCTGTTCCACTGCTCTACTGTTTTGACTCCGATTCGTTGCTGTTTTGACTCCGATTCGCTGCCGCTTTGCTGGTGTATCTTAGTTACTATTTTTGGGATGTTTTGGCTACTGTTTTGGGTGTGATTTTCGGTGGTGTTATGCTGTGGTTCGGGGGCTGTTTTGATGAGGTAAAAGGGCTGTTCGGGATGTGTTTTGGTCAAGGCAATGAGGGTTCTTTGGCTTTTGATCTGTGTTGTGCTTAAGGGGGCTGTGTGAGAGAAAGGCTTGTTGTGTAAATGGGCGGTAGGTAGGTGGCTTTTGTGTGGCGTTGATGTGTTTGGTGAGTAGGGCTTATTTGTGGTTTGTGCGAGAGAGAGAGAGTTCGTGAGCAGGGTTTATTTTCTGTGTGTTTGTGCCGTGAGGGTGAAAATAGTTGGGGGCCCCGGATGGCTTGGGAAAGTGTTGTTTATATAGAGATTGGCTAGGGCTTCACCTTGTCTCACAAGGAAGAGATATTTGGTATTAAAGAGAGATATGATTTGGTGTTAGACAAGGAAAGCAAGGGATTTGATTTGGTGTTGGATAAGGAAATCAATGGATTGAGGGGGGACAAATTTGGTTTAGATTAGGAAGTCAATATCTTTAATTTGTTATAATTGATTTTAATTAGGCATGACATCTTTTTAATTTAGTATGTGATTTTGTTTAGTTAGGAAGGAATCTTGTGTAATTGGTGGGTGAATATCTTAATTAAGGAATTAAAATATTTGATTGATTTTAATGTTTATTTTAATTTGGTATGTGATTTTTAGATTTGTTTTGATTTCACCATGTGTTAAATATGTGTTTTAAGTGGGCTTGGGCGTGTGGGCCAAGGCTTGGGCGAATTGGGCTTAATGTGAGGCTAGCAGCAAAACCAGAATTACCGACACCGTTCGAATGTCTCCTCGAACGCGGCACGAACGCCCGCAATCTGTTTGCCGTTCAAACGCATACACGAATGCAGCACGAACGAAAACAGTGAACCTTGTTTATTCTGAATTTCCCCTTCCGATGTCCATTTTCCGTGACCTCCGTGACTTAAAAGGTAGTGTCTCCAATTGAGACTAATCATAGGGACTTATATGCAAAAATGCAGTGCCTACAGTCGCCCCCACTTTGATGGGACTTGTGTAATGTGTAACAGTGACAATACTATCAAAGTTATGCAATGCATTTTCACTTACCTGGCTCGCCAGCTGCCACTTGACTTACCATGTGTTGAGTTGAGTTGATTTGGTGGTGAGGTGCTGCGACCCCTGGTTCATTCCCGAACCGTGCTCCATTTTTAGAGCGCCATTTTCGGCATCTTTTGTGTGCGTGCTCCATTTTGGAGCGCCATTTCCGGTATTTGCTGTGTGTGTTCCATTTTGGAACGCCATTTTCGGCCTTTGCTGTGTGTGCTCCATTTTGGAACGCCATTTTCGGCATCTGTTGTGAGTGCTCCATTTTGGAGTGCCATTTTCGGCGTCTGTTGTGAATGCTCCATTTTGGAGTGCCATTTTCGGCGTCTGCTATGTGTACTCCATTTTGGGGCGCCGTTTTCGGCATCTGTTGTGGTAGCGGTCCATTTCCGAACCATGCTGTGCGAGAATGTGGCTCATTTTTGAACCGTTATTTGATGAGATGGTCTTTGCCGCTACAAACCTGTGAACACAAAACAAACATTGCATGTATGTGATATGTATGCATGTATGCATATATATGTATCATATTCCGATGGGTTAGGCCTTCCTTGGTCCATTTCCGAACTGTGCTCCATTTTCAGAGTGCCATTTTCAGCGAGATGAGATGATGGTCCATTTCGAACCGTGCTCCATTTTCGGAGTGCCCTTTTCAGCGAGATGTGATAATGGTCCATTTCCGAACCGTTGCTCCATTTTTAGAGTGCCATTTTCGGCGAGATGTGATAATGGTCCATTTTCGAACCGTTGCTCCATTTTTAGAGTGCCATTTTCGGCAAGTGATGAGATGATGGTCCATTTCCGAACCGTTGATGATGAAAGATGGTCCATTTCCGAACCGTTGCTGATGAGAGATAGTCCATTTCCGAACCATTACTGATATGAGAGTGGTTCATTTCCGAACCGTTGCTGATAAGAGAGTGGTCCATTTCCGAACCATTACTGATATGAGAGTGGTCAATTTCCAAACCGTTACTGATAATGATGTGGGCCTCGCCCCCCAGAGTACTATACCCGGCAGAACTAATACTGAACCAATGTGGGCCTCGCCTCCATAATTCCATACCCGGCAGAACTGATATTGATTCTGATGTGGGCCTCGGTCCTGGGACTCATCCCCAAAACTGAAACTAATGTGGGCCTCAGCCCCTAAACTGATGTTGATACTGATGTGGGCCTCGCCCCCAAGCTGATATTGATATGGGCCTCGGCCCTAAACTGATATTGATGTGGGCCTCGGCCCTAAACTGATATTGATGTGGGCCTCAGCCCTAAACTAATATTGATGTGGGCCTCGGCCCTAAACTGATACTGATGTGGGCCTCAGCCCCAGACTGATACTGATGTGGGCCTCGCCCCAAACTGAAACTGATGTGGGCCTCGGCCCTGGGCTGATATTGATGTGGGCCTCGCCCCAAGCTGATACTGATGTGGGCCTCAGCCCTGGGAGTCATCCTCAAACTGTAACTGATGTGGGCCTCGGCCTTGGGACTCATCCCCAAACTGATGCTGATGTGGGCTTAAGCCCCTAAACTGATGCTGATGATGTGGGCCTCGCCCCCAAGCTGATACTGATTCATTTCTGAAACTGAGTGTACTGTTGTTGCTTCCGAAGATTCCCCGTGTTCTAAACATCACTGAATTTTATAGTACCATGGGTTGAATGTTTTTCTCAAATATACTCATGTTGCAGGTTGGAGGGAGAGACTCAGGCATGTAAACGAAATGAACGTCTTTATTATCATTTAAGAAATGGTTCGAACAGGTAGACCAAGTCAATGTCTATATTAAAAATGCTGGATCAAATAAACTAGGAGGAACAACTTCATCATTCGCAGCATTGCCTTCTTTCTTGACCTACGGTTCTTCACTATCATCCCCTATCTCCATGTAAGAAGCTTGGTGGTTAAGGGTTTGGAGGACAAAAGTTTCGAGCAATCCAGAGTTGATCGTGTAGGTGGGTGGTGGAACGGAGTGGTAATTTGGTAGGGGGTTCCAATATGTGTTGGGTTGTTCTTTCTCTGGGTCGGGTATTTTGTGAGCATCGATGAGGTTTTGGATTTCATGCCTAAAGTGGGTGCAGTTGTCAGTTTCGTGGCCTCTCCTCTGATGGAAGTGACAATACAGGCTTAGGTCAAGGTTGGGTGGTATAGGATCTGGAAGTGGTTTAGGCTCTAAGGGTTTTAGGAGTCCTTGTCCCTTCAACTTCTCAAGCACCTTAGATAATGGCTTCCTCAGGTTAGAGAAATGCCGGTTCTTGATGGCAGAAACCTCGACAGTAGCGGGTTTAGTCTCAGAATGCCCCCCAAAAGTTCTTTTATTCTGGCCATTAAACTTTCTGTTTTCAGCCTTTTCTTCCTCAATATCCATGACAGTTTCCCTCAACTGTCGGAAATCCGCCATCATTGAAGTCATCCTCCTCAACTTGCCATAGATCGAGGGCTTAGTGCCCTTGATGATCATTTTAATCTGGTTCTTCTCAGAGGGCCGAGTCTGCATTTTTAGAAGCTGGCTTCTCCAGCGGTCTACATACTCCTTGAAGCTTTCCTCTGGCTTCTGTTTAGTGTTCTCCAAATCACGGAGTTACAAGTCAATCTCTAAGTCTGTAACATACTGCTTCAGAAAAGCATCAGCTAGTTCCCTCCAATCTTCCTTAACCTTCTTCTCAAGGCTATGATACCAAACCACAGGTGCCCCCTCGAGTGACATCCCAAACATCTTTTGGACTTGGCGTTGTGATAGGCCCACTGAACTCATGACTGAGACATATTGCTGCAGATGGACACTCGGGTCTCCATTACCATTAAACTTGGCCATGTCGGGCATTTTAAACTGAGCGGGCAGCTATTCTCCGAAGTTCATTGCCTCATAATCTAACAACTCTTCATGTTTACCCCTCATTTTGCGCGTAACTGTTTCAACTTGATCCCGAAGCTTCTCAAATTCTGCCTGAGACCCAATCACTCTGCCTGTTGCAAACTCTGCCATGTCATCATCAAAAGTGGGGATATCATCCCCCAACCCGCTCGGAGGCTCCTCACGCCTCATATTCTCAGAATTTCCCCCAGTACGGGGCACAGCCATATTTGTCATGGCAGTAGTCAAGGCTTGCAACTGTTCAGTGACCTTGGCGAGACCATTTTCCAACTGATCCATACGGGATACCTCAATATCTGATTCACTCATGTCTGTTCCCAGTATTTTGGTGAGTCTTCCCTTTTCCCTAACCCAACGGGAATCTATGATGGCTTTCAGAACACAAGGGTTAACATGATGTATGTATGCATGGGGTGCATGAGATGCATGTAACATATATAACATACTAAATCAACTAAAATTTTCAAACAAATCGGCCCGTTATCATTTTAGAAGCTTCTGGGCTAACTGTCATAGGAGTGAACTCGTCCCAGTTTAAATGGCCCAACAAGTTCACATCTCATGGCAAGGAGCCCAACTAAATCCAAATGGTAATGTTCTGAACACAAGCACAAAGTAAGATAATGCAAACATAAAACAATGATTTCTACATAATGGCCCATCAACATTTCAGAAGCTTTGGGCCTAATGGTATAAGGTACGAACTCGCCCCAGTTTAAATGGCCCAGTAAGTTCGCATTTCTGACAATAGTCCAACTGCATCCAAATGAGGATGGTCCACAAGCACATATTCAAGGAAATAATTGTTACTTTAACCATACAAACCCGGTCTATGGGTGGGTTCGCAAGAGTGTAGACAAAGGCTCTCGTTGGTGAAGGATGGCCCACAACTAGGTCTCCCCAATCAAGGGTTCGAGCAACCAAGTGAGCGCACCCTTTTTTATACACTAAGGTACGTGCCAATGAGCTATGGTGTGTGACGGACTGTCAAATGGATTTCCCGTTGCAGATTCCCCAGAGGGAAGGTGGAGCGAGGCTCACTTAAATACCCAAGCCTCTTAGGCTCTTAGCGCTTGGTGTCAGGAATAAACAACGAGTCCTCCAAGTTAGTCCATCACAATAGGCTACGAGTAGATGGCCATATAGGTGCCTTCACAGCTTTTCCTTCTAGAAAGGTAGTGAATGAAGGAAGACACCAAACCATTACCTAGCCTTAAAATGCCTTTGATTAAACCCCCATTTTATCCAGTATAGACACGGTCAATTAAAACATAAATCCAAACATTACAAGACAATATTCGGGGCCGATTCTTTATCCCCAGTGGAGTCGCCAGACTATGGGGACACAGGATCTTGGGTGACGCATGCTGTCATGGGCTCGCGGGAGTACGGAGTAGCCACGGGGGACTAAACCGGAGAATAATGGAGTCGCCACCTGGTGTGAACCAGAAAAATGAGATTTAAGGCCGCACTCACCCCTCGCAAGGGAAGACCTCAAACTGTTGGGTTCGGAATGGTCCCTTACTTATGTCACTTGTAATTAAAGGATTTATGTAATAATTTAATCAAGTTTAAGTAACACTTATTTCCAGGAGTATCATGCTTCTAAATTCCCATGCATACATCAACAAGTTCATCACAACATGCAACATCACATGGCAATCTCATGAACATTTCTCAATCATATGATAGGAAAAACTAAGAACAACCTAATCATGCTTGAGTACTATCTCATGAACATATTAACCAAATAACATGCTAATAGCCTAATCATGCTCGAATATCTTCCCAAGAACACATCGAATGGCTAAATGCATGAATACAAATAATATGATTGGCTACATAATACAAGGGAGATCACCCAAAAGGCAGTTGTGCATGAAATATGATGAGACAGACTCAGTTCAGTATGTGCGCGTTCGTGTAGCGTTCGTAAACGCGTTCGAACGGTAAATTGAAGGTTCGCGTTCGTGTAGCGTTTGATAACACGTTCGAACGGATCCAGACCTGATGAAACAAAATGCATGCGCGTTCGAGTAGCGTTTGTAAAACACGTTCGAATGGGAAACAGAAGGTTCCCGTTCGAGTTGCGTTCGATGACACATTCGAACGGGAACTGGCAGATTGCATACATTCATATGGTTTTAGATACCGCATTCAAACAGGATCACAACGACATATCTAATCACATGGATATCTAAATCATGCATAAAGATTAACATACTAAGGACTAAATCATGCTTAAGAATAAATAACGCACTAGGCCTAATCAGGCTAAATAAATAAATAACGTACTAACTACATCATGCTCAAATACAAGTTTGGATGAAACGGAATATATGTATCTCTCGAGTGGTACGTGGAGTTGTATCTTGAGTGCAGACCGTACTACCGTCCATTCGGATTCGGCTACGGAATTTACGTCCGGGTTTCCATCCGATATACCACAAAAGAGAACATGCATTCCGTTTATCCGGAATTCACATCATGCCTCAACAAAACGACTCTCATGCAATAAAAATATATTAAAATAAATAAAAGACAAATGAAAGATAATAAATACAAGGTGCCCTCAGGGTTTATTTTCTGTGTGTTTGTGCAGTGAGGGTGAAAATAGTTGGGGGCCCCGGATGGCTTGGGAAAGTGTTGTTTATATAGAGAATGGCTAGGGCTTCACCTTGTCTCACAAGGAAGAGATATTTGGTATTAAAGAGAGATATGATTTGGTGTTAGACAAGGAAAGCAAGGGATTTGATTTGGTGTTGGATAAGGAAATCAATGGATTGAGGGGGGACAAATTTGGTTTAGATTAGGAAGTCAATATCTTTAATTTGTTATAATTGATTTTAATTAGGCATGACATCTTTTTAATTTAGTATGTGATTTTGTTTAGTTAGGAAGGAATCTTGTGTAATTGGTGGGTGAATATCTTAATTAAGGAATTAAAATATTTGATTGATTTTAATGTTTATTTTAATTTGGTATGTGATTTTTAGATTTGTTTTTATTTCACCATTTGTTAAATATGTGTTTTAAGTGGGCTTGGGCGTGTGGGCCAAGGCTTGGGCGAATTGGGCTTAATGTGAGGCTAGCAGCAAACCCAGAATTACCGACACAGTTCGAACGTCTCCTCGAACGCGGCACGAACACCCGTAATCTGTTTGCCGTTCGAACGCATACACGAACGCAGCACGAACGAAAAATAATGAACCTTGTTTATTCTGAATTTCCCCTTTCGATGTCCGTTTTCCGTGACCTCCGTGAATTAAAAGGTAGTGTCTCCAATTGAGACTCATCATAGGGACTTATATGCAAAAATGCAGTGCCTACACAATGGTTAACAGTGCACAGTATAAATTTAACAACATATATGATTGCTTTAGGAATTGTTCATAAATGGTTCAATGTGTTTAATTATTGAATAGATCATTTATGAGGTTCCATAGTGGCTTAGGGATTGGTAAATGACGATAGGGGCACTTTGGGAATTGGAATAAATAAATAAATGTGAATAGTAATGTGAATAGTAAATTTTTTTTATTTGTTATTTGTTTTGAATTCCAATTCGGCCCAAACACTTATTATAGTTTTATAATCTCATTAAACCACTAAATTAAGATCCAATGGCTAAGATTAAATTAGTTTTTATCCTACATCAGATTCTTAATTAATTTTGTTGTCTTTAGAGCACCTATATAAACCCAAAGAATTTTTTACAAATTTTTGCACCAAACCTTTCATATCTTGGGTTTATATAAGTGAGCAACTCTAAAGTTTAAGTGTAAACCACTGATTTTGAGGATCCATAAGTCTAATTGACTAGAGGAACCTCGAGTTAAAAGTTTTGAGGTATTTGCCTAGGCTAGCACCAATGGCAAAATACTCGTGCACTCAAGGCGTAGTCTTGCCGTTGAGTTTTGGCTTTGGTGTGTGCACCTTTGGAGGCCACACACTTGGGTGGCTCTTTGTAACGTGGAAGAGCTTGCTGAGTTCGAGAAAAGCTTGTAGATTGGAGGGAGGACTGGAGGAGTCTTCGGTTCAAGTAAGTCTTTTTTCTTTCTTTATTTTAATTAGAGTTCTTATGATAGTTAGCATGTTTAGGTTTATGTTCTTTGCATGTTTTATTAGATTTTATGCTTAGAATATATAGTAACATGCCTAGGCTTGTAGAATAATAAAAAAAAATGGATCTTGGGCAAAGGGATAGCGGCATCATAATTTCTTCTTCATTTTCCGCTACGCACTCTCGGCCGCTTCCCAACAGTGGTATCAGCGCGTCATTTTTGTTTTTATTATTTCTCTCTCATGTGAACTCGAAATTGGGTGTATAAAAGCTCGTTGGAAAGCTAACACCTTGAAATTAATTTTAGGCACATGTTTTGCATGATTTGGTTAAGATTTGAATTGTGAAATTGCATTTAAAGTTCACGCATCTGTAAAAAAAATTTGAATAGTAAATTTAATTGATTAAAATAAAATGCAATATCATAATTAAATATTAATCAAAGTTATTTAATGCCTAAAATAATTCCAACATATTAAAACTCATTTTCTTGATGATTCTATGTATTATTAGAATTGGTATGATTATTTTAGGGTGCAAGCATCTAGAGACTTTCTAAGGAAATAGAGAGTGTATTGCTTATCCCTTAGCTAAGTAATTATTCTGTGATGAACTTAGAGATTTATTACCTTTAAGGCTAATAGATATAAATCACTTGTTTATAATAAAATAAATTATAAAAGATACAAGTGGGGTGGGACCAAGGCGTTAATAAAACTTTCCAAACTAAAGTTAATTTAACCAAAGGTATTACTAAAGTTAGATAATGATTTGGTGTCTTCCTTCACTCACTACCTTTTTATAGCCAAAAGGAAAAGATGTGAAGACATCTAGATAATCATTTACTCAAAGCTTACCTTAAAACATAATTAAAGTGTTGGACTAATTTGGAGGATCTATTGTCTATTCATGCCACCAAGGCAATAAGAGCCTAAGAGGTAAGGGTATTTAAGAGAGTTCGCTCCACCCTCCCTCTGGGGAATTTTCAATGGAGGAATCCATTTGACAGTTATTCACTTAAACTTGCTAAAATCCTCAATAATAATTTAAGTCCAAAATTTACCTCCCATTGTAAAGTATAAACCCAAATGGCTTAAACCGTATTGGCAAGACTAGGCTTTACCAGACTGACCAATACCAATTTGTCCCTAAATCGTACTATTAACAATGGTTTGACTTTACTGAGTCATAAGACGCATCGATCCTTAGGCATGGTCTTATAACTTAGGGTAAGGATTGGGTGTCCACAAGGACTAGCATAAGCTATGGCATGTTTGATTGCCCAACCCAATGATCCAGGAATTGTGATATATATCATAAATTGGTTGGGAACCTACCTAATTATCATATTTTATAACGACCGGCCCTATTCAGAGTTATGAAATGATGATAATGGGATCCTTGCCCATAAAAAAATCTATCATATTGGGGTTGATGTGATTTGCTTAAAATTTTAAAACAATTGAGTGGGAGCAACTTCATAATATTAAAAGCCCATGTTATTATGAAACATTAATGGAAACATATTCCTAATTTTAACATTCTCTCTTAACAGGTGGGTTAAAATATTTAACAAACATTCAAATGGCAAACAGAGTATCACTTCGTTCCATCCTTGATGAGCATAAGCTCAAAGGGGACAACTACAATGACTGGTTTAGAAACCTTAAAATTGTTTTACGACAAGAAAAGATTTTATATGTTCTTGAAAGACCATTTCCCCTGAACTCGCAGAAGATGCTGACCAAAATACATTTGATTCTTGGAAGAAACACGTCGATGATGATGAGCAAGCAGTTTACATAATGCTTGGCTCTATGTCGGACGAACTTCAGAAAGCTCACGAAGATATGGATGCTCAAACCATCATCTTTCACTTGAAGGAGTTGTATACAACTTCCGTTCATACCGTGAGATTCCAAGTGTCATGTGCTTTATTCCAAACAAGGTATAAGGAAGGATTTGTTAGTGGACATGTGCTTAAGATGATTGGCCACATTGAAAAATTGGCCAAACTCGGGTTCATCATGGATCATGAGATAGGTCACGATCTAATTCTTCAGTCCTCACCAAAAGACTTCTCTAACTTTATTATGCAGTTTCATATGTCTGATAAAGAAGCTACTTTAGCAGAATTGCACAATCTGATAAAGCAAGCAGAGAAGGACTTGAAACCGGAGCTTAAAACCTCCGTCATGCTTACGGGTACGGACCTGAAGCCACGAGGCCCAAATAAAAATAAGGGCAAGGCCAAGGCTCCAGATCACCTAAAGCCCAATGGTAAGGTGGAGAAGAAAAAGGGAAAGGTGAAATGTTTCTTTTGTGGAAAGAATGGTCATTCGAAGAAAGACCGCAGATCCTTGAAAGCCAAGGAAGCTAGGGAAGCCCCAGAGGCCAAGAAGCCCAATGCTTCAGATATGTTGTATATGATTGAACTATATTCTCAAAACTATGAACCTTCTACTAGGGTGCTTGACACCGGTTGTGGGATTCACTTGTGTAACAATGTGCAGGGCCTGAGAAATAGTAGGAGACTCTGTCATGGGGAGGTTGACTTACGCATGGGTAATGGAGCAAAACTGGATGCATTGTGCGTGGGGACTTATTGATTAGTTTTTCCGAATGGTTTAGTTTTAGACTTAGAAGATTGTTTTTATGTACCTTCTCTAATAAAGAACATCATATTAATTTCTTCTTTATGTAATAAAGGCTTTTCATGCCTAATAAGTTGTAATGAATGTTCTATTTATTTTAATGAAATAAAATATAGAGATGGTATTTTGAATAACGGTATCTATATCTTACAAACTAACAAAGAATGTTCAACCTCTAATATATACAACGTTAACTTGATTAATCTCAATGAATCTCTTCTATGGCACAGTCGCTTTGGTCATATCAATGAAATAAGATTAACTAAGCTACATAAAGATGGGTATTTCAGACCCTTTAAATATGAACCTTATGGAACTTGTGAGTCTTGTTTACTTGGTAAAATGACCAAATTACCCTTCAAAGGTAAAAGACAGCGTGCAGCAGAGACATTAGAACTCATACACTCTGATGTATGCGGACCAATGTCAGTCACCGTTAGAGGTGGATTCACATACTTTATTACCTTTATCGATGATCACTCGCGATATAGGTATGTGTACCTTATGCGGTACAAATTTGAAGCCTTTGAGAAATTCAAAGTCTTCAAAGCTGAAGTAGAAAACCAGCTTAATAAAAGTATTAAGTCACTAAGGTCTGACCGAGGTGGTGAATACTTAAGCGACGAATTTCAAGATTACTTGAGAGAAAATGGCATTGTTTCCCAGTGGACTCCTCCGGGAACTCCACAGCATAATGGGGTCTCCGAAAGGAGAATTCGGACATTATTAGATATGGTCTGATCAATGATGCCAGGCACGGATCTACCTCTTTCATTTTGGGGTCTTGCTTTAGAAACTGCAACACTACTACTAAACCAAGTTCCTTCCAAGACTGTTAGTCAAACACCATATGAGTTATGGTCTGGGAAACGTCCTAGTCTTAGTTATCTAAGATTTTGGGGATGTGACGCATATGTTAAGCTCACAAAAACTAAAAAATTGGATGATAGGGCAGTTAAATGTAAGTTTGTAGGATATGTCTTGAACTCAAGAGCATATGTGTTCTACGTCCCAAATGAACAAAGAACAATTGTCTCACGAAATGCTAAATTTCTAGAGAATGAATTTCTTCTCAAGAAATATAGTGGGAGTAGACTTGACCTCGATAAGGTACGAGAAGAACAAACTAACATAGAACTAAACCTCAGGCCCCTCAAAAGGGCAGCGACGGAACAACCACAAGGTTATGAACTCAGAAGGTCTGGTAGGGAAAGACATGAGCCTGAAAGATATGGTTTCCATATTGATGAGGAATATGATCAAGTCATTGATAATGACGATCCCACCAGTTATGACGAAGCAATGCGTGACATTGATTCAGTCAAGTGGCTTGAGGCCATGAAATCTGAAATAGACTATATGTAGCAGAATCAAGTCTGAGACTTGGTAGATGCACCTGAAGGGATAAAACCCAATAGGCTGCAAGTGGATTTACAAGCGTAAAACTGATGCAGAAGGCAACATCCAAACCTATAAGGCTAGGTTGGTGGCGAAAGGTTATAGACAAATCCAAGGAATTGACTATGACGAAACCTTCTCGCCTGTTGTAATGATAAAGTCCATTCAAATTTTACTGGCACTAGCTGCACACTTTGATTATGAGATTTGGCAGATGGATGTCAAAACAGCTTTCCTTAATGGGAACCTCGTAGAGGAAGTCTATATGACACAACCTGAGGGGTTTGCAACTAAGGATGATCATAATAAAGTATGCAAGCTTAAACGATCCATTTATGGACTCAAGCAAGCCTCCAGAAGTTGGAATATACGATTTGATGAGACAATCAAAGGATTTGACTTCATCAAAAATGTAGACGAGCCTTGTGTTTACAGGAAAAGTAGTGGGAGTGCTATTGTATTTCTTGTATTATATTTCGATGACATATTAATCATCAGGAATGATATTCCCATGATGCAAGCCACCAAGCAATGGTTATCTCAGAATTTCTCCATGAAAGATTTGGGAGAAGCAGCCTACTTCCTCGGCATTAAGATCTACCGTATTAGATCTAAAAGGTTATTAGGACTTTCTCAATCTACATACATACATAAAGTTTTGAAAAGATTCAAAATGGAATATTCCAAAAGAGGTAATTTACCTACTTGTCATGGAATCAAATTATCTAAGGAGCAATGTCCACATACTCCTTCAGATAGATAGCGTATGAGTAGGATCTCTTATGCTTCAGCAATAGGATCGATCATGTACGCCATGTTATGTACAAGACCTGATGTCTCTTATGCTCTTAGCATAACGAGCAAGTATCTGAGAAGAACTAAGGATGTGTTCTTGACATACGGAGATTGTTCTGAGATGAAAGTCATTGGTTACTGTGATGCGAGCTTTCAGACCGATAGTGATGACAGCAGATCGCAAACAGCATATTTGTTTACTTTGTATGGTGGTGGTGTCAGTTGGAAAAGCTCAAAGCAGTCAACTATAGCGGACTCCACCACTGAAGCCGAGTATATTACAGCATCTGAGGCAGCTAAAGAAGCAGTCTGGATAAAGAAGTTCATCGCGGAGATGGAAGTGTTTCCCACGATAAAGAATATCGTCACGATGTACTGTGACAACACGGGTGCCATTACTCAATCAAATGAACCAAGGTCCCACTAGAAATCCAAGCATGTACTCAGGCGTTTTCATCTCATCAGGGATATTTTTGAGAGAAAAAAAGTTATTATAGAGAAAATACCCACAGAAGATAATCTTGCAGATTCTTTGACTAAAGAGCAGACTCAACAAAAGCATGATAGGCACACCCGAGAGTATGGTGTCCAGATTCATACTAGTTGGCTATAGTGCAAAGGGAGATTGTTAGGGATATGCCCTATACCCAACTTATGGATGGGCTATATGTACATGTATTTGTAATATTTTCATTAATTAAAAAAATGGCAATCTTTATTATACGTGTCTTACATAACTTATATGAATCATCAAACACTGTAATAAAGCCCTTGGAGTAATAAGATGATGGCTTCCATGCCTTATGAGAATCAATACTCTTAAACGTTCCTAGTCATAGTTTTGTGAATAATCTGGGCGTTCACAAAGCGGAGAGACTAGCATGATTATATGATCCACCCTGAAGTGGGGTAGCTGATCTCATAGGCTACTAATGGAGATCCGTCTGCTTGGTGTATCACATGGATGCATGAGTTGCTCGTGTCCATCGAACTGACCGCCAAAAGTTTTCACATGAAGTGTTTATCCCATGTGTCTGTAAGAACTTTTATGTATCGATTATATGAATAGTCCTTAGACTTGAGGTCTTTACAATCTTATGTGTGGATCAAATAACTTTGACATTCTCCTTCCCCAATTCAAAAGATCCTGTCATAAGGGTATGAGTGGGTCATTTGTTGAAACACATGAAGTTTGTAAAGATACAACAGAGAATCACCACTCTCTCGGATAATATTTTCTTATAATAGTAGTATTCCAGTTCGCGGGTTGATATGTGTGATTAGCGCTTGAGACTGTGGCCGCAGCGGAAGAATCATGTGAGATTCTTGGGTTAGCACGATTCATGACATTATCAACATCATACCTTTGACTATATGGTAGACATTTTCCATACCCTAGGTCAAATGGTGGGGATACAGTGAGGCGAGGGACCGTATCATATGTAAATTACATACAGAATGGGTATATATCTTTCCTTCTCATTTAGTGGCATTGACATGTTGCTAGATGTCAACCTTGGTCATTGAAATCAAACGACCATCTGATCGTAGGATAATTTATGTTCGATTAAATTATCACAATTCATTTCATGTCCAACTTGAGGGGAACCCAAAAGGTCACACACAAAAAAGTCGAAATCAATGGTTAACAGTGCACAGTACAAATTTAACAACATATATGATTGTTGTAAGAATTGTTCATAAATGGTTCAATGTGTTTAATTATTGAATAGATCATTTATGAGGTTCCATAGTGGCTTAGGGATTGGTGAATAACGATAGGGGCACTTTGGGAATTGAATAAATAAATAAATAAAAACGTGAATAGTAATGTGAATAGTAAATTTTTTTATTTGTTATTTGTTTTAAATTCCAATCCATCCCAACTCTTATTAGGGTTTTTTAATCTCATTAAACAACTAAATTAAGATCCAATGGCTAAGATTAAATTAGCTTTTATCCCACATCGGATTATTAATTAATTTTGTTGTCCTTGGAGCACATATATAAACCCAAAGATTTTTTTACAATTTTTGCACCAAACCTTTCATATCTTGGGTTTATATAAGTGAGCAACTCTAAAGTTTAAGAGTAAGCCACTGATTTTGAGGATCCTTAAGTCTAATTGACTAGAGGAACCTCGAGTTAAAATTTTTGAGGTATTTGCCTAGGCTATCACCAAGGGAAAAATACTTGTGCACTCAAGGCGTAGTCTTGCCGTTGAGTTTTGGCTTTGGTGTGTGCACCTTTGGAGGCCACACACTTGGGTGGCTCTTTGGAACGTGGAAGAGCTTGCTGAGTTCGAGAAAAGCTTGTAGATTAGAGGGAGGACTAGAGGAGTCTTCCGTTCAAGTAATTCTTTTTTCTTTCTTTATTTTAATTAGAGTTCTTATGATAGTTTGCGTGTTTAGGTTTATTTTCTTTGCATGTTTTATGAGTTTTTATGCTTAGAATATATAGTAACATGCTTAGGCTTGTAGAATAATCAAAACAAATGGGTCTTGGGCAAAGGGATAGCGGCATCATAATTTCTTCTTGATTTTCTGCTGCGCACTCCCGGCCGCTTCCCAACAGAAAAAACCTGCATTCTTGGTATAAGAATCAATAGAAATTGATTCAAAAGAATGATTGATTTATCTCAAAGTCTATACATAGAAAAAGTGCTCAATAGAAACAACATGTAGGTATGGAATTCAACATGTTGGATTCTACCATATGTAGTCTCATGTATGCTCTGCTATGTATAAGACTGGACATTGCATTTGTTATTAGTGTAACAAGCATATTTCAATCCTTTCCAGGAGAAAATAATTGGATAACAGTCAAGGTAATCCTCAAGTACTTAAAAATGACTAATGATATGATATTGACTTATGAATCACTAGAATTGAAAGTAGACGGTTTACGGACTCAGTCTTTCAGACAGACACTAATGATTATAAGTCGACCTCTTGATTCATTTTCTTATGCAATGGAGGAGAATTCAATTGGAAAAGCGCCAAGCAATCCTCTATTACGAACTTCATTACTGAGGCTGAATACATAGCGGCTTTGGAAACAACAAATGAAGCGATTTTGATAAAAAGTTCATTACAGAACTAAGTGTGGTTCCAACCACTAAAAGTGCATTCTCTTTGTACTTCAATAATAATGGGGTTATAGCACAAGCGATGGAATTGAGGTAACACCAGAAGTCCAAACACATTCAAAGCAAATACCACATACTCAGGGAATAAGTTGGAGATTAACATATCATTGTTCGGAAAACACCTTCGGTTGATAATGTAGCTGATCCACTCACGAAGCCAATGAACCAAGTACAAATGGACCGTCATCTTGAGAAGATGGGCATTGGGTATCATAACAACTGACTTTAGTGCAAATGAGAGTTTGTTAAAGTGTATGCCCTAAAACCTATTGTGGATGTTATAGTTTAAAGAGTAATATTTTGTAATATTTTATAATATAGTTCATTATTTATTAATAAAAAATATTTATTTTCTACACATCGCTACATTAATATTTTATGTTTATGTCTCGAGATATTATGTCAAATGAATATCGTTAATCCAAAAGAATTTTGTGATTATGATAGTCAACGATATTTATACGAATAAGTCTCAAATTAAGCTTTTGGGAAAATGTGATTATTATACGGGACAATAATATATCACTCGACTAATATTATTGTATGTCGCCTAAATTGACATTTGATGTTAATAGAATGGATGATGAGTCTAATGTCATAAGGTCACAAATAATAAACATCTTCATTAGTAGAATGAAATATCGAATACGATCACAGAAACGTAAGATCACATGGTAATATTATCTAAGTGTTGGGGTTGGTGCTCAGAGCGCCAATCCGGACTGTATTTATGTCTGATTCATGAATACAAAAATCCCATTTTTCCATAATATTACTTTCTAAGTGGTTGCACCTCTTGTTTTTATATACGTATTCGGTCTAATTACTATTAGATTGAAATTAAATCTGATTTAGTGATATGTATATATTAGACAAAGACCCGATAATATATAATGTAGTGCGCAGTTACAAAGTAGTTTGTAATTGACATTGGTAAGTGTCACTGTTAGAAATATATTATCAAATAAAGTTCCTGGTCAAGATTTACTAACACAGGTCGGTTAGTTAAATCTGTTCAAACCAGTACATGTCTTATATCGAGACTTGGTACGATGGTTTATCCCAATGAACCATGAGTCTTGGGAGACTCGCATAGACATGTAGGTGTTTATAGTGGATAAACACTGAACAACTCACCGAAGATTCTTAATGGATGGTTCACCAACATCAATAAGAATCTTCTCGGGTTGAGTAACATAGTGGTCCTTCGACTTGAGATACCACTGTGGATGTATGAGACATCCTCCACACTTAGATGGCAGTCACGTCACCGATCTATTTAGATTAGACATCCGCCTGTTCGTTGGGTGTGGACCGATCCTCAGGACATCCTGTGTGTCGAGATAGGATCTGTCAGTTCTGTGTACAGTGCATAGGTAGTCCAAATGTGATTAGCAATCTGTTAAATCTATGGCCATAGTATACTTCGGAAGTGAATTCTGAATGTTATTTAGAGATTGCTAATAGATATGTCAACAGGATTATACCTATAGAGATTTGATGTTTATATCTATATCTCTGGGATAATCCGGACACCTGTGACGGAGGGATTATACGTATGTAATGACCTTGACCTGTATGATTCAGCGAGTTTATCCGTGGTCGTCATAATTTACGGGTGGGTAAATTATGGACACGAAATTGGATTTCGTGACGGATATACCTGAATCTAGAGAGTCTCATTAATGAAATATACTTGTAGAGCACTAGGGCAACTATTATAAATAATGGTGATTATTTATTGATCGTTTAACTGTTAAACGAAAGAAGGGTCGAACTGTCATTTCTTGATTAATGTGTATTTGTGTTTAATATTTGATATTATTAAATACACATTAATTAATTGTCAAATTATGATATTTGACATATATCATTGATATATGTATTTGAGATATTTAAAGTAAATATAATACATATATTTGAGATATTTTTATTTAATTAATTATTTAATTGTTAAATGATTAAAGTAATTAAAATATAAATATCTTACCAAATGATAATGATGGGAAATGATTCACAAGTGTATATTGTTGACTTTGCTTTAAAAGTAATGGTAGTCAAATTGAGTTTGACTTCTAAGATATTTGTTTAATTTTGATTAAATTTGAAAATATCTATTTTTTTCTATTTTAAGCCAATTTCGGCCTTGACCTAAAATGAATATAAGTGCTATATTTTTTTGAGTTGCTTTTGTTGACTTGTTGAATAATTCATTTAAGGTGTAATGATTTAAAATGCAAGTTGATAAAGCAAAAATTAAATGAAACAAAAATAATATCTAGATATTATTTTATATACCAAATTCGGCCAAGGCCAATTTTGTGAAGTATATATTGTTTTGTTTCATTTTTTAGGGTTTAAGGGTTCATAAGTTACCAAATGAAACACAAAAGTAGTTGAGAGAAAATCTTGAAGGCTAAAGAAGAAAGCTTGGAAAATCCTTGATTTTGTAAGTTTTTCTTTAAAGCTTTCAACATGAAAAATATTTCTAACATGCTTAGCTTCAACTTGTTTTTCTTTGATGTTGTCTCTTAACTTATAGTTTGTGTTTTAATTGATTATGAACTAGAAAGAAAGATGTATGCATGTATGGTTATAAAGTGAGTTTGAAATGGTTTCAATGGCTCTCTTTTAATTATTTGATAATCATGTTGCCATTCTAGAGTTGCTAAGCCACTCATTGATGACCTAGAATTTTTCTTGAGTTGTTTCATGATGGTCAGACTTGTTTGGTGTTGTAAAGAATCAATTAAAGTAATGGATTTAATGGATTTGGTGAAATTGGTCAATTTGATGAAATTATAAAATTAGGGTTCTTAATCCATTCCAAATTTGGGGCTTTCCATATATTTGATGTATTATGGTGTGTATATGATGCATATTAATTTTTGAGTTGATTGGATTTGATCTTGGCATGTTTTGAACATAAAATGACCAAATTGTAAAAATTGAAAAATATGGGGTGGTTTCGGCAATTAGACAAAAATTGGGATTTTGTTGCAATCTGATTTTGATGAGTTGGACTTGTTGGAAATTATTTTAGAAATGATTTAGAATCATCCAAAATTGTATTTGATAATTTTAGGACTAAAATGATCAATTTGCAAAGTATTGGGGCAATTCGGTAATTACCAAGAAATTTGATTTCTTGTGTAATTTTTCAGAATTGATAATTGTGTAATTAAATAAATAAGTTTATTTAATTGATCCAAAAAATATTGAAATCGGAAAATTTTGATTTTCCGCGATTCCGCTGCGTTACAGGATTTTCGCCATAAAACCCCAACACTAAAGTCATTAATCTTCGTTATAATACATTAGTGTCATTATATTCTCTAACTTGAGATCATGTTGACTTGTACGATAGTACTCATGGTTCACAGTATATCATTATTCGTCTAGCCACATCCTATGAATAAATTATAGATGGTCTTGAGCTAATAACGTACAAAGTCATGTGTGCTTCAAGAAGAGATCTGATAGCTTTGATAATATAAGCTAGAGATATTCCAAGGAAACTTAACGATGTGGAAATAAATCTTTGGCCAAACTAGTCAATATCTTAGAGATATCAAATCCACGAGATCGAGTCTTGCAATATATGTTGGACAATTATGACCCATAGCGTCACTATTTGTACAGATCAGGGTGTTGTTGTACAAATTAACTATGTAACAAAGGAGATTGCACTCTTATCATTTGTGATTAGATCACCTAGATGTATAAATGATATGAGGTCCCTATAATTTGTTCCTGGACAGAGAATGATATGAGACAGTGTCAGTCCACGAAGGATAAATCATTAAATATCCCTAGTCAGAGTATTATCGAGATTGGACATCGATAAATACGTAAAATACTAGTATTACACTTGTGCGCATTATGAGGGCACAACGGCATAGTTCTCATATATTTTGGTATAGGATACTAATACAAATGTGATAGGAGGTTGTGTTTTACCGATGGTACGGGAAACAGCTTCGCTCTAGATAGCTTTCGTCAGCGGATATGCAAGGTTATCATCTGAAACGATCTTTTCGATCTTTACATTGCCACGATGTACGATCTCATGAATCAGATGAAACCATCGAAGTACATACTTGGATCATTGAACGGATGTGCGTTTTCAAATCCTTTTTGTATGTTGATGAAGCTCCAAGCTTTGTTGAATGAATCCAACCCAAATGTGAGTTTCCCTATCACCTTAATCAACTCCAAATGTGCTAGCAAGCTTGAAATTTTTGCAACAAAAACTTCAAAGAGAGTGGAAGAGTTTCGGCCAACCAAGGAGGGAGAAGATAGAGTTGTATTCTTGTATTTTGTTTTCCAAAAAACATAAAACCAAAGTTGACTTGCAAAAGGTGTATATCTTTTCCAAAAAGAAAAACAAAGTGTGTTGGAGGGAAAAAAAAACATTAAATGCTCCCAACAACTTCCATCACTCATGTTGACAATTGATGTAAGTTAGTGAGCCCCACCACTTAAATTCAAAATTCAAGTTGGCTTGCTCAACACACTTTAGGCACGGGTTCGTTTAATCCGATTAAACGAATTTTCCGTCGCGACGTAATTAAATCCAATTTAAATAAATAATAATGGCTGGTAAAATTATTATGAAAGTCGCTTGCGAATTAATTCCAAATTAATTCGTTCACCTGAATTAAAATCCAATTTTAATTCCGCTTTGAAATCTGATTTCAATTAATATATCCAATCTATTACTTAATCGATATATATTACTTAATCGATTAATTCCAAATTAATCGCTTTCTCTCTTCTATTCGAATTTTATCCCAGATAAATTCTTATCGCGATTAATCCCAGATTAATTTTCTCTCTCATAATTAATCCCAGATTAATTTTGTTTGAGTCAAATGTCAACGGTGAATCTTTGGGAAGCGACCCAAGAGATCCCTGGATATGTTGGCAGTAAATACGGTCATCGGACTATCCGAACGCGTGCTTACCCCGTACCACATTCTTACCGTTTTACAAGACATGGTTGGCTTCTAGCAAAGCACCGTGCCTTCCCAATTCTCCAGAAATATTCAACGAAGAATGTATAATCTATATCAGGCATAGTATACAATGTATTGCATATTACGATTCAGTATCGGATGTCACATGCTAGGCCTATGGCTGGAATTGTCTCTGCCTCGTACGAAGCATATATCGAATCCTGTGTAACTAGTCTCTGTAATCGGATAGTCATGACCTAGTCATACTATCCCGATAGCTGCAGTATTTAACAATACTAGTATCGTATCATGCGTGATCATCATCTTCATATGACTGAAGTGATACTCCCATCTTGACATCACATCCAATACACTACGATTCTCAATAAACCCAGCAAAGGCCCACACAGAACCTGTTAAAGCTCCAGACGACCAAAACCAAAGTATACTGATTGTCACAAGTATTAGCGATGCAAGTCTCAGGTTAAGACCACATACACCTACCCTGATTCGGATTCCCATAGACACATAGTCATACTACCAATGGGACTCTGATGGGTCTATCCAGAGCAAAATTGTTCTCGGTCCAATGGCTAACAAAACCTTCTATCATATTTGCATAAGTATCAAATACTTAAATATATGAGAATTGTGCCGTTAAGCTTCCATAATGCGCACAAGTGTAATGCTAGCCTATTCCGCATTATCGATGTCCAGTCTCGATAATACTACGACTACGGATATTTAATGATTAAACCTTTCGTGGATTAATAATGTCTCATATCTTATTAATCTGATACTAATTATATGGACTTTTATCATTTATACATCCAAGTAATCCAATACAAAATGAAAAAAGAGCAATTTCCTTTGTCACATAGTTAATTTGTACAAAAACACCATGTCTTTTACAAATAATGATGCTATGCGTCATAATTGTCCAACATTAGGGACATAATCATGGGAGAGAATGTCTTTAAGGGCTCCAATTTTCCAGACTGGGAAATGAATCTCAGGATAGTCCTGGGAGCTGAGAAGTTGCTCTATGTTATAGAGAGACCTCTCAGGCCTGAGCCCGGACTTGAGCAAGAAGTAGAGCATGATCTTTGGAAGACTCATCGTGATGATAACTTTACTGCTCAATCTGTTATACTTGCTGCAATGACTCATCAGTTTCGTCATCAGAACAAGGGATTGGATCCTTATAACATGATGTTGAAATTGAAGGATCTTCATAGATCTAATCTTAGATCTCAGAAGTACGATTTGCAAAAGAAGCTTTTTCGCTCGCGTATGTCAGAGGGCACATCTGTCGAACACTATGTGTCACATATGATTGCTGACATCGAATAGCTAGGTCAGCTGGGCATTACCTTCGAGGCCGAGACTTCCATAGATTTGATCTTACAGTGTCTGCCCGACTGCTGGGGCGGGTTCGTCATGAACTACAATATGATAAACCAAGAAAATACTCTTGGAGAGTTAATGGCGATGCTGAAAGAGGCAAAGCCAGAGCTTCTGAAGGATAAGAAGCGCTAGGCGCATCTTACTTCGACATCCCAGAAATCCAAGGCTTGGCCAAAGGCTTCTGGGGCTGTGAAGAAAAAGAATAAAAATGGCAAGGCTAAATCGTCAAAGTCTTCTGGGAAGACAAAGGACAAATTCCAAGACGTCTGCCTACATTGTGGCAAACAGGGTCACTGGAAGCGTGACTGTCATGAGTAGAAGGCGGAATTGAAGGAAGCGAATGCGGGCAAGGCTCCGGCTTCAGGTATGTTTGTTATTGAAATAAACATGTCCAATTCTGGTTTTAAAAATTGTATTTTTGATTCTGGATGTGGTACTCACATTGTTGGACAATTATGACCCATAGCATTACTATTTGTACAGAACATGGTGTTGTTGTACAAATTAACTATGTTACAAAGGAAATTGCTCTTTTATCATTTGTAATTGGATTACCGGGATATATAAATGATAAAAGTCCATATGATTAGCACCAGATTAATAAGATATGAGACAGTATTAATCCACTAAGGTTTAATCATTAAAATATCCCTAGTCGTAGTATTATCGAGATTGGACATCGATAATGCGGAATAGACTAGTATTGCACTTATGGGCGTTGTGGTGGCATAACGGCATAGTTCTCATATATTTAAGTATTGGATACTTATGCAAGTGTGATAGGAGGTTGTGTTTACCGATGGTACGAAAAGAGCTTCGCTCTAGATAGACCCCTCGGAATTCCATTGGTAGTTGACTATGTGTCTATGGAAGTCCGAATCAGGGTAGGTGTATTTGGTCTTAACCTGAGACTTGCATCGCTAATACTTGCAACAATCAATACACTTTGGTTTTGGTCGTCCAGGGCTTTAACAGGTTCTGTGTACGCCTCTTCTGGGTATATTGAGAATCGTAGTGTATTGGGTGTGATGTCAAGATGGAAGTATCACTTCATTCATATGGAGATGATGGTCACGTAGGATAAGGAACTGGTACTATTGTATACTGCAGCTATCGGGATAATATGACTAGGTCATGTTTATCCGATTATAGAGACTAGTTACCAGAGATCCGATATATGATTCGTACGGGGTAGACACAATTCCAGCCTCAGGCCTTGCATGTGACATCGATACTGGATCGCAATACGCAATACTACGTATACTACGCCTGATACAGATTATATATTCCATTAAGAATATTTCTAGAGAATTGGGTAGGCACGGTGCTTTGCTAGAAGCCAACCATGTCTTGTAAATCGGTAAGAACGTGGTACTAAATACGCACGTATTCGGATATTCCGATGACCGGATTTACTGCCAACATATCCAGGGATCTCATGGGTCGCTTACCGAAGATTCACCGATGACGTATGACTCGGACATAATTAATCTGGGATTAATTATAAGAGAGGGAAAATTAATCTAGGATTAATTACGGAGAATTTTATCTGGGATAAAATACTATTTAAAGAGAGAGAACGGTTAATTTGGAATTAATCGATAAAATAATATATTCGATATATTAAACGCGAAATTAAAATTGGATTTTAATTCGGGCAAACGAGTTAATTTAGAATTAATTCGCTAGCGACGTAAATAGTAATTTTGCTATGCATAATTATTTAATTTAATTTGATTTAATTATGTCGCAGCGGAAAAATTTGTTAATTCGGAATTAGCGAACCCGAGCTCGGGATATGTTGCGGGCCCACTCGGATTTTGAATCAAGTGGGGCCCACAAGTCACATCACAACTCACATCACCTAGTCACTTTATGTTGATGGGTTTTGGTGGGTTGGTGATAACTTGTCCAACACACCAAATTTGTGTAAGAAATGAATGACTAATACCAAATATTTGGTATATCATTTATTTGGTTTTTGAAATCAAAAATACAAGTCAACACACTCACTTCTCTCTCTCTCCATCTCACGCCACTTTCATTCTTTTTTTTTCTTCCATTGCCGTGAGCAATACAATGAAGGAGATGAAAATTTGTTAGAAATTTTCAAGAGCTAACACTCAAAGGAGTCATACAAATGTGATAGGGAAACCAATCATTGAGCTTGGAATCAACACTCAAAGCTTGGAGCTTGAAGATCAACACAAGGAGACCTTGGCCGAATACATCAAGGAGCAATTTTTGTGTTCAACACATCCAAAATCCGATCAAAGTGAGCATTTTCCGCATTCTTACTTTGTTGTATTCACATGTTTCATTGCTTAATTGATCTTGGTTTGACCTAGAAAATCCAACACCCATATGTACTGATGTGCAGGATCTGTAGATTAGCAGGAGACTGGCTTCGGGAGAGATCGACCTGCGAGTCAGAAATGGGACGAGAGTCACCGTTTTAGCCATTGGCACCTATGTTTTGAATCCGCCCTCGGGGCATGTAATTACATTAGGTAACTGTTATTTCATACCTAGTTTGATTAGGAACATCATCTCTGTATCTAGTTTAACCAGATACGGGTATACCTTGGTATTCCGGAACACTGGGTGTTTTGTATATAAACATGTACTGATGTGCAGAATCTGCTAAGTGATGTACATAAATATGTACTGCAATGACTCTTAAATTCCGACTTCAAATATGTTTGTCATAAACATGTTCACTACTGGTTTCAAAATTGGATTTTTGATACTAAGTGATGTACATAAATATGTACTGATGTGCAGAATCTGCTGATGAGCAGGATACTTACTTCAGTTCAGATCTATATGCGAGTCGGAAACGGGACGAGAGTCGCTATTTTAACCGTAGAAACCTAAGTTTAGGAACTACCCTTCGGGTGTGTACTTAAATTAGGAAACTGTTATAATGTACCTAGTTTGACTAGAAACATTATCTTTATATCTAAGTTTAACCCGTTGCGGGTATACCTTTATATTCTAAAACGCTAAGCGTTTTATTTTATAAAGATGATATTGAGATAAGCACATTAGATGTGAATAATAGTATTTATATTTTGAATATAAATAAATCTCAAATGTATAGCATGACAAACAAATAGCTCAAACTGATTTAATCAGATGAGACTTATTTGTGGCATTATTGTCTGGGACACATTAATAAGACTCGTATATCCACACTTTCGAAGAGTGGATACTAGGACGGATTTGATTCTAATTCAAATAATGTCTACTAATCTAGTTTATTAGGCAAAGTGCCTAAAACACCTTTTACTTGGTGAAAGTGCAAGTGCCACCGATCTATTAGCCCTCGTTCATGGTGACGTAAGTGGGCCCATATCTAGCTAGGCTAGAGGTGGATATGAACACTTCGTAACCTTTACGGATGTGGCATCGCGTTATGGTTATGTGTTTCTTTTGAATTACGAATCGGAAACTTTTGATAAATTCAAAGAGTTTTGACACGAAGTATAAAAACAGACCGGCAAGAGTATTAAAACATCACGATTGGACCGTTATGAAAATACTTAAGCAATAAGTTTCTCGATTACCTGAAAGAGTATAGTATTCTTTCACAGTGGACTCCTCCCGGAACACCTAAATTTGATGGTGTGTCCGAACAGAGAAACCGAACCTTGTTGGACATAGTAAGGTTAATTATGAGTCGCTCTGAGCTACCATTTTCCTTCTAGGGATACACATTAAACAGTGCAATACTTATTTTGAATATGGTTCAATAAAAATTTGTTAGACAGATTTCATATTAGATATGAACAAGAAAGAAACCGGGTTTTCTCATTTCTGGAGATTTGGGAATGTTAGGCATATGTTTGGATGATACCAAACTAGAACCCAAATCGGATAAGTGCCTAAATTGTAGGTTATCCTAGGGTAACCAAAGTATAGTACTTATACAACTCACATGAGAACAATGTAATTGTTGCTCTCCATGCGGTTTTCCTAAGAGGAATACCTATATGCAGTGGTAAGTGGGAGGAAAGTAAAACTCGATGAAAATCGGAGTAATACTGTTCCAGGCACCGATTCCTTAATGGAACACAAACAGTTCATCAGGGATGAAACTGTACCATAATCTTCGAATACACTAGAACCGCGTAAGTCAGAGAGAGTCAGAAAATAACCTGGGAGGTATGAGTCTTCAAGGAAGACATACATGGATGGCAACAAACCAACGTACAAAGCTAGGCTTGTAGCGAAAAGGTATCGTTATCAACATTGTGTCGATTACGACGAAACCTTTTATCCGTTGCCATGGTTAAATCCATTTGGATAATGCTTGCTAATGTTGCATGTTTCATTTATGAAATATGGCAGCTGAACGTTAAAACCGCTTTCCTTAAACGAAAACCTTTTGGAGGATATTTATAAACATCCTAACGGTTTTGTCGTGCCAAAGCATGCAAACAAGGTTTGCAAGTTAATTCGATCCATTTATGGATTGAAGCAAGCATTACGTTCTTGGAACTAGCATTTTGATGTAATCTTAATGGTATATGATTTAATTCAAAACAAAGATGATTCTTGTGTATATAAGGAGGTTAGTGGGAGCACACTGACAATGATTGTCCAAAATAATGATGATATATCATTTCTTGGAAATGATATTCCCATAATACAATCGGTGAAAGCTTGGCTTTCATGAAAATTCTCTGTAGACTATTTGGGAGAGACAACCTTTATTCTAGGAATAAGGATCTACTAGGATAGATCTAAAAGTTGTTGGTACTCTCCGAGAACTCGTACATTGAAAGATATGTACGCGACCTGGTGTCTCATATGTTTTGAGCATATGGAGTCACAATCAGGCCAATCCAAGTGATAATCACTGGATTGATGTTAAGAACATCCTTAAGTATCTTAGAGGAACTAAGGATGCTTTCTTAAGCTATGGAGAATGAGAACTTGAAGTGACTGGGTTCACCGTTGCAAGTTTCCAAACCGACAATAACGACTGTAAGTCGTAATAAGGGTACTATATAGTTTGAATTACGGAACAGTGAGCTGAAAATCTTCCAAGCAAGATAATGTTGCCTAATAAACAACAAAAGCGGAATATTGTTGCAACTATGGCAGCGAAAGAAGCAATTTTGGATCTATAAAATTCCTAATTAGATTAGGAGTAGTTCTGTTAGCAGTTGAGCTAGGCTACAGCACAGGCTAAAGAATTAAAGGTCTCATCAATGATCCAAATATATACTTCAATTATTTCATCTGATTCGTCGGATCATACATCGTGGCGATGTGATGATCAAATAAATCGCATCAGATGATAACCATGCAAATCCGCTGACGAAAGCTGTTTCTCAGCAGAAATTTGAGCGACCCGTACATAGTTCAAGTATAGGATACTTGAGTGACTGGCTATAGGCCAAGTGGGAGATTGTTGGACAATTATGACCCATAGCATCACTATTTGTACAGAACATGGTGTTGTTGTACAAATTAACTATGTGACAAAGAAAATTGCTCTTTTATCATTTGTAATTGGATTACCGGGATATATAAATGATAAAAGTCCAAATGATTAGTACCAGATTAATAAGATATGAGACAGTATTAATCCACTAAGGTTTAATCATTAAAATATCCCTAGTCGTAGTATTATCGAGATTGGATATCGATAATGCGGAATAGACTAGTATTGCACTTGTGCGCGTTGTGGGAGCATAACGACATAGTTCTCATATATTTAAGTATTGGATACTTATGCAAGTGTGATAGGAGGTTGTGTTTACCGATGGTACGGAAAGAGCTTTGCTCTGGATAGACCCCTCGGAATTCCATTGGTAGTATGACTATGTGTCTATGGAAGTTCGAATCAGGGTAGGTGTATTTGGTCTTAACCTGAAACTTGCATCGCTAATACTTGCGACAATCAATATACTTTGGTTTTGGTCATCCAGGGCTTTAACAGGTTCTGTGTACGCCTCTTCTGGGTATATTGAGAATCGTAGTGTATTGGGTGTGATGTCAAGATCGAAGTATCACTTCATTCATATGGAGATGATGGTCACGTAGGATAAGGAACTGGTATTCTTGTATGCTGCAGCTATCGGGATAATATGACTAGGTCATGTTTATCCGATTATAGAGACTAGTTACCAGAGATCCGATATATGCTTCGTACGGGGCAGACACAATTACAGCCCCAAGCCTTGCATGTGACATCCGATACTGGATCGCAATACGCAATACTACGTATACTACTCCTGATACAGATTATATATTCCATTAAGAATATTTCTGGAGAATTGGGTAGGCACGGTGCTTTGCTAGAAGCCAACCATGTCTTGTAAATCGGTAAGAACGTGGTACTAGGTACGCACGTATTCAGATATTCTGATGACCGGATTTACTGCCAACATATCTAGGGATCTCATGGGTCACTTCCCGAAGATTCACTGATGACGTATGACTCGGACATAATTAATTTGGGATTATTTATAAGAGAGAGAAAATTAATCTAGGATTAATTACGGAGAATTTTATCTCGGATAAAATACTATTTAAAAAGAGAGAACAATTAATTTGGAATTAATCGATAAAATAATATATTCGATATATTAAACGAAATTAGATTTCGACTCAGAATTAAAATTGGATTTTAATTCGGGCAAACGAGTTAATTTAGAATTAATTCGCTAGCGACGTAAATAGGTAATTTTACTAGGCATAATTATTTAATTAAATTTGATTTAATTACGTCACAACGGAAAAATTCGTTAATTCGGAATTAGTGAACCCGAGATGTGTTGCGGGCCCACTCGGATTTTGGATTAAGTGGGGCCCACAAGTCACATCACAACTCACATCACCTAGTCACTTTATGTTGATGGGTTTTGGTGGGTTGGTGATAACTTGTCCAACACACCAAATTTGTGTAAGAAATGAATGACTAATACCAAATATTTGGTATATCATTTATTTGGTTTTTGAAATCAAAAATACAAGTCTACACACTCACTTCTCTCTCTCTCCATCTCACGCCACTTTCATTCTTTTTTTTTCTTCCATTGCCGTGAGTAATACAAGGAAGGAGATATAAATTTGTTGCAAATTTTCAAGAGCTAGCACTCAAATGAGTCATACAAAGGTGATAGGGAAACCAATCTTTGAGCTTAGAATCAACACTCAAAGCTTGGAGCTTGAAGATCAACACAATGAGACCTTGGCCGAATACATCAAGGAGCAAATTTTTGTGTTCAACACATCCAAAATCCGATCAAAGTGAGCAATTTCTGCATTCTTAATTTGGTGTATTCACATGTTTCATTGCTTAATTGATCTTGGTTTGACCTAGAAAACCCAACACACATATGTACTGATGTGCATGATCTGTAGATTAGTAGGAGACTGGCTTCGGGAGAGATCGACCTGCGAGTCAGAAATGGGACGAGAGTCGCTGTTTTAGCCGTTGGCACCTATGTTTTGAATCCACCCTCGGGGCATGTAATTACATTAGGTAACTGTTATTGCATACCTAGTTTGACTAGGAACATCATCTCTGTATCTAGTTTGACCCGATATGGGTATATCTTTGTATTCCGGAACACTGGGTGTTTTGTATATAAAGATGATATTTTGATATGTACATCAGATGTTAATAATGGTCTTTATATTTTGAATATAAATGAATCTCAAACATATAACATGACAAACAAAAGGCTCAAATTGAGTAACACATATGAGATTTATTTGTGGCATTGTCGTCTGGGACACATTAACAAGACTCATATATCTACTCTTTCGAAGAATGAATACTCGGATGGATTTGATCCTAATTCATATGATGTCTGCGAATCTTGTTTGTTAGGCAAAATGCCTAAAACACCTTTTAGTGGTAATGGTGTACGTGTCACCGAGCTGTTAGCCCTCGTTCATAGTGACGTATGCGGGCCCATGTCTAGCCAGGCTAGAGGTGGATACGAATACTTCATAACCTTTACGGATGATGCATCGTGTTATGGTTATGTGTATCTTATGAAATACAAGTCGAAAACTTTGAGAAATTCAAAGAGTTTCGATACGAAGTAGAAAAACAGACTGGCAAAAGTATTAAAACATTGCGGTCAGACCGTGGTGGAGAATACTTAAGCAATGAGTTTCAATATTACTTGAGAGAATATGGTATTCTTTCACAGTGGACTCCTCCCGGAACACCTTAATTGAACGGTGTGTCCGAAAGGAGAAACCAAACTTTGTTGGACATGGTAAGGTTAATGATGAGTCGTACTGAGCTACTAATTTCCTTCTAGGGATACGCATTAAACAGTGCAATACTTATTTTGAATAAGGTTTCGTCAAAATATGTTAGACAGACTCCATATGAAATATGCACAGGAAAGAAACTGGGTTTCTCAATCCTGATGATTTGGGGATGCTGGGCATATGTTAAACGTTTGGATGGTACCAAACTAGAACCCAAATCGGATAAGTGCCTATTTGTAGGTTATCCTAGGGAAACCAAAGGATATTACTTCTACAACCCACAAGAGAACAAAGTATTTGTTGCTCTTCATGCAGTTTTCCTTGAAAAGGAATTCATAGATGTAGTGATAAGTGGGAGGAAAGTAGAACAAGATGAAAATTAGAGTGATACTGTTCCTGGCACCGACGCCCTCACTGAACACCAACAGTCCATCAAGGATGTGACTATTCCACAATCTTCTAATACATAAGAACCGCGTAGGTTGGAGAGAGTCAGAAAACAACCTGAGAGGTATGGGTTTCTGATCTCACCTCATGTAGATATTAATCTTATTGAGGATAATGAGCCGGTTACGTATGAGGAAGCGATACAAGGTATCGACTCCGCTTTATGGCAAGAAGTCATGAAGTCCAAAATGAATTCCATGTATACCAACCAAGTTTGGACACTGGTTGATGCACTAGAAGGCGTTAACCCTATTGGTTGTAAATGGGTCTTCAAAAGGAAGACGAACATGGAAGTCAACATACACATACAAAGCTAGGCTTGTAGCGAAAGGGTATCATCTAGGACATGGTTTCGAATACGATGAAACTTTTTCACCTGTTGCCATGATGAAATCCATTCGGATAATGCTTGCTATTGCTGCAAATTTTGATTATGAAATATGGCAGATGGACGTCAAAACCGCTTTCCTTAATGGAAACCTTTTGGAGGATGTTTATATACAATAGCCTGACGGTTTTGTCGTGCCAAAACATGCAAACAAGGTTTGCAAGTTAAACCGATCCATTTATGGATTAAAGCAAGCATCGCGTTCTTGGAACCAACGTTTTGATGAGATCATAAAAGAATATGGTTTCATTCAAAACGAAGATGATTATTGTGTTTATAAGAAGGTTAGTGGGATCGCACTGACATTCATTATCCTATACATTGATGATGTATTGCTTCTTGGAAATGACATCCCATGCTACAATCGGTGAAAGCTTGACTTTTATTAAAATTCTCCATGAAAGACATGGGAGAATCATCCTTTATTCTATGAATAAGGATCTATCGGGATAGATCCATAAAGCTGATTGGACTCTCCCAGAGCTCGTACATTGACAAAGTGTTGAAGAGATACAACATGGATCAGTCTAAGAATGGGCTGCTTCCGGTGTCACATGGCGTCTCTCTATCTAAGGATATGTCTCATAAAACTCAAGATGAGAGAGATGCAATGATTCAGATCCTAAATGCTTCCGCAGTCGGATCGATCATGTACACCATGATATGTACGGGACCTGATGTCTCATATGCTTTGAGCATGTACAGTCGCTATCAGGCCGATCCAGGTGATGGTCACTGGATTGCGGTAAAGAACATCTTTAAGTATCTTAGACGAACTAAGGATGCTTTCTTAGTCTATGGGGAAAGAGAACTTGAGGTGACAGGGTTCACCGATGTAAGTTTCCAAACTGATAAAGACGACTGCAAGTCACAATCGGGGTACATATTTTGTTTGAACAATGGAGCAGTGAGCTGGAAATCTTCCAAGAAAGAGACTGTTTCCGATTCAAAAACAGAAGCGGAATATATTGTTGCAGCTGAGGCAGCAAAAGAAGCAGTTTGGATCCGTAAATTCCTAATTGGATTAGGAGTAGTTCCGTTAGCAGCTAAGCTCGTACCTTTGTATTGTGACAATAACGGGGCTATAGCACAGGTTAAGGAACCGCGGTCTCATCAATGGTCCAAGCATGTACTTCGACGGTTTCATCTGATTCGTGAGATCATACATCGTGGCGATGTGAAGATCGAGAAGATTGCATCAGATGACAACATTGCAGATCCGCTTACGAAAGCTATCTCTCAGCAAAAGTTTGAGCGATATGTACATAGTTCAGGTGTTAGATACTTGAGTGACTGGCTATGAGCCAAGTGGGAGATTGTTGGACAATTATGACCCATAGCATCACTATTTGTAAAAGACATTATGTTTTGGTACAAATTAACTAGGTGACAAAATGAAATTGCTATTTTATCATTATGTAATTGGATTACTTGGATTATTAATGATAATAGTCCATAGGGTTAAATCAGATTAATAAGATATGAGACAGTATTAATCCACGAACGGTTTAATCATTAAATATCCCTAGTCGTAGTATAGTCGAGACTGGACATCGATAATGCGGAATAGACTAGTATTACACTTGTGCGCGTTATGGAAGCTTAACGGCATAGTTCTCATATATTTGAGTATTGGATACTTATACAGGTGTGATAAGAGGATCCGTTAGCCGTTGGACTGGGAACAGCTTCGCTCTGGAAAGACCCACTCGGAATCCCATTGGTATTATGACTATGTGTCTATGGGAATCTGAATCAGGGTAGGTGTATGTGATCTTTAACCTGATACTTGCATCACTATTACTTGCGACAATCAGTTTGCTTTGGTATTGGTCGTCTGGAGCTTTAACAGGTTTTGTGTACGCCTCTGCTGGGTTTACTGAGAATCGTAGTGTATTGGATGTGATGTCAAGATGAAAGTATCATATCAGTCATATGGAGATGATGGTCACGCAGGATACGGTACTAGTACTCTTAAATGCTGCAGCTATCGGGATAATATGACTAGGTCATGACTATCCGATTACAGAGACTAGTTACGCGGGATCCAATATATGCTTCGTACGGGGCAGACACAGAGCCAGCCCTAGGCCTAGCATGTGACATCTGATACTGGATCGTATTACATAATTACATTGTATTACTACGCCTGATACAAATATTATTCCTCGGTGGATATTTCTGGAGAATTGGGTAGGCACGGTGCTTTACTAGAAGCCAACCATGTCTTGTAAATCAGTGAGAACGTGGTACGGGGTACGCACGTGTTCGGATGGTCCGATTACCGTATTTACTACCGATATATCCAGGAATCTCTTAGGTCACTTCCCAAATATTCACCAATGACATTTGACTCGAATAGAATTAATTTGGGATTAATTATGAGAGAGAAAATTAATATGGGATTAATAGCGGTAAGAATTTATCTGGGATTAAATTCGTCTAGAAGAGAGAACGCGATTAATTTGGAATTAATCGATAAAATAAATTTAATAGTTAAATTGGTTTTTTTCTATTGGATTTTTTTTGTGGGCCAAAATAATATATTTGATATATTAATTGAAATTGGATTTCAATACGAAGTTAAAATTGGATTTTAATTCGAGCGAACGAATTAATTCGTAAGCGACTATCGTAATAATTTTACGAGGCATAATTATTTAATTAAATTGGATTTAATTATCAAGCGACGGAAAATTCGTTTAATCGGATTAAACGAACCCGGGCCAAAGTCTAGTTGTGTGAGCCAACTTAAATTTGGAATTTAAAAGTGGTGGGACCCACTTAACTTACATCAACTTGTCAAAAGTGTGATGGAAGTAGTTGGCAATATTAATGGTTGGACTTTAAAACACACAACAACCAAAAGTCTTGGTACTATTCACTCTCTTCCTTATTCTCTCAAATTGTCGATTTTCTCTCTACCTTGGAGGGCAAAATTTTGTTTCAAAATTTGATCAAGCTAGCACTTGGAGAGTTGAATCAAGGTGATAAGGAAACTCACCAAGAGTTGGAACAACTCAACAAAGCTTAGAGCTTCATCATCCAAGGAAATTTTAGAAATTTCTCAACCGATCAATGTAAGTTTTTTCCGCAACTTTACTTTATAATTCACACACAAATCATGTTTAGAGATCTTGGGCATGTCTTAGAGACACTAACAAAATATCATGGACGTCCTTTCTATGAAATATACCCTTAATTGTCTAGGCATTAAATTGGTTATACGTGCACATTAGAGATGATAGAAAATCTCGAATCTCAATAAAGATTTGAGATCATGCATTATTAGGTATGAGATTCAGGATAATTTTTATCCTAATTAAAATTTTGGTGGGATTCGGGCGATTTTTTATCCTCAATAAAATATTAAATTATAATTTAGGATTTTTTTTTATATGGAATCAAAAATCAATATATGATTCATGACGATTTTTCATTTCGAATCTACAATTGGGAGTGGACTGAGAGTTGCCTGCCCCTATATATGTGTGTGATAAATTTTGTAAATTATGTAAGCTACACTTTGGTGCACTACTATAATAAAAAAATTATAGTAGTGCGATTTATTTTCTTTGTTCACAAAGTGGGAGCTATTTGTTCGTAGAAGAGATTTAGTGGGATTCGGGCGATTTTTATCAAGAATAAAATATTAAATTAAAATTAGGATTTAGGATTTAGGATTTTTTTTTTTTTTTATACATTATCAAAAATCAATATATGATTCACGATGATTTTTCATTTCGAATCTACAATTGAGAGTGAATTAAGATTGGCCTGACTTATATATGTCTGTGATAAATTTTGCAAATTATGTAAGCTACACTTTGATCTGTCATTAATGTTTTTCCAAATTTTTTTCTACTAGTGCCGGAAATAAATCTCAGCAAATCGAATGCAATTACAAATTTCCAAATGGGCCCCTGATCTTAATATGTACATTTTAGTCTTTTCACTACTAGATTAACACACTCTTTCATCCAACGGCTCACATTCATCCATCATTTACAGCTTTCTTCTTCTTTCTTGGTGACGTGATATAAAAAACTTCTCCCCCTTTCAGTCGCTTGCCTTTCCCTGCTCTGATTCTCACCCTCTCCTCTATCTCTAGGGTTCTAAACGATCAATGCTCTCTGTTTCTGTTTGTTTCCCGAGAAAATTGCCCAAAGGTAAACTACTTGGCTTGCTTAGTTACTTACCCTTAAAACTCTTTATGTTTTTGTGAAGTTAATATTTATAAACATGCTAAATGGGTTGTTGATTTTAACGTTATGGGGGCCGTTGGTTATATATGAAGTCACTTAATGCAAAAAAAAATGATGTTTTATTTTTTACTTTGTAGTACATGCAATGCAAAATCAAAATACTTGATTCCACCGTCTATAATTGCCTGTTCTATTCATTGAATCAAAAGGGTTGTGATCATTTTATTTGCTGTGCTTTTATGATCTCATTTTATTTGTTGTGCTTTTATGATCTCATTTTATTTGTTGTGCTTTTATGATCATTTCAGGGATGCTCTATGCTTCTTAAGGTTAACTTTTTGTTATGGGATGCAAGAATAAATTTTTCTTCAGTTTGTTGTCGTAGATAATTTGAAATTAAGATACTATGATCATTGTATTTTGTTTTTGCAAGAATCAACTGTCACATTGTGTTTAGTTTTCCTTGTTTTCTTATTATTATTATTAACCTGTTAGGCGATGCAGAGTTTTTTGTTTACTGGTCATGTTATAGATAGAGAAACCCTTGATTCAATATTTTGGATTCTTTTGCTTCATTTCCTCAGTAATTTGGCATCATTTTTAATGTTTTTCTAATCTCAACTGTCAAGTTTGGATATTTGCTTTGGTAGATGATGAAAAGTGCTGCTAGAGTTCCAAGTTTACCTGAATCCGTTAGTGTGAACAGTGAGTCCATTTCAAATCTCTCCTCTCAACGCAGGCCTGCAATATTGAAACCCAAGAAACATGGAGAACCAATTTCAATTGGGAAAGTAAAGAATGTGGGGACAAACATTTCACAAATGGAAAATTTATCGACTGAGTATCATTCTAGAAAGAATAAGCGCAAAACAACTCACAACCAGTCAGGTCATATTGAGAGCGATCCTTCTTATCTCGATCAGATAGTGCAAGGCAATAAGTTTGAGGTTGGTTATGGTGCAAGATCTGGTCGAGTAAAATGGGCAGATGGTGTGGAACTATCAACTTGCATTGATGCAGCACTTGCTTTGATGGAACTGGCCAATGAGAGTTTGGGGTTACCTAAGAATAGATTACACTTCAATGCTAATCAGATGCCAAGAAGTTTGGTGTTAATAGATCAATTGAATGATACAATTACCTACAGTAACCATTCTGAAGTGGCTGGTTACAAGACCAAGCTTTTTGAGAAGGTATCTTTGGTTGATGAAGAGGAAATTGACGATAGGTTACACAAGAAGAAAAAAATTGGGAATGCACCCTCTTTGTGTCCAATAAAGTACGAGAATGTTGATTTTTGTGAGGAGGATAATTTACTGAAGAAAGGACAGCAACATGTTAAAGCTCGGCTGAAATTTGGTTGTGATCCATTAGGCATGTCAATGATGCCATCGTTCAAAAATGGAAGAGTGAAAAAGGAGAAGAAGAAGACAGGTGTACCATTTGTGTCCGGGCTAGATGATTCTGATCACGATCACTTTGATTCTAGAAAGGTCCTTGATGAACCACCTATTTCTTCTTTGAAGAAACATGGTTGGAAGAAAGGCAAAACCGATGCTAGCCCTTCATATGGGTTAAATGGAAATTCATTCTTGTCAAAAAGAGGATCTAAGGATAATGCAGAGCCAGAAACAAAACAATTAAAGAAGCTGCAATCCTCCCTGATAAGCCACAATGTTCATGAGGAATTCTCATTCTCCGTTATACATTTTCTTTCTGCCATCCGCACAGCTATGGTAAGAGATGTAGAAGAAGATATTTTCTCAATTGGCAAGTATCTTGGGAACGACGATATTAATATTGCACAAACAGAGAAAATGGAGTTTCCTTCTCTCACCTTACAGGAAATTCTTGATCGTGTGAAAAGAAATCCGATGGATCCTTGTATTCTTGAAGTACAGGAACCACTTGAGGATTTAGTGAGGGGAGCTTTGAACATATTTTCTTCTAAGCTAGTGCCTTCAGGTGCTAAGGGTTGGCAGGCACTTGCATCATATTTGAAATCGAGAAAGACTTGGTCCTGGATTGGTCCATTTTCCTTTAAGCCAGATGAAGCCATCAAGGAAGAGGTATCTGCTGAAACATGGGGTCTCCCGCGCAGAATGCTCGCAAAATTAGTTGATTCTTTTTCTTATTGGCTGAGAAGTGTTCGAGAGACATTTCAGCAAATTAAAAGCCTTCCTGCACCACCTATGAACTCAATGCAAAAACCTGCACATTTGGAGCAAAGGTTGAAAAGTGCAAGGCCTCGGAAGTGTACTGCCACCATTAGCCCATGCTCTGCAGAACTAAGGGCTTATTTTCATAAAGAGGAAGCTCTCAGGTATTCAGTTCCAGAAAGGGCTTTTTCATATACAGCAGTGGATGGTAGAAAATCCACAGTTGCTCCTATGAGGAGGAGCAGTGGCAAGCCATCATCAAAAGTCAGAGACCATTATATGCTTAAAGCTCATCGGCCACCTCATGTCACTGTGCTCTGTCTTGTGAGGGATGCAGCCGCCAGGTTGCCTGAAAATATGGGTACCAGGACAGACATTTGTACTCTTATGCGCGACTCACAGTATATTATCGAAGATGTCTCTGATGAACAACTTAACCAAGTTGCTAGTCGCGGCCTTGATCGTTTGCACTATGAAAATGATCCTTGTGTGAAGTACAATGGAGATACAAAGTTATGGGTTTATTTACATGGAGATAGAGAAGAAGATGACTTTGAAGATTATGGTACAGCACATAGGAGAGGCTGTTAATGGCAATGTTAAAATACTATTAGGAATTAGTTCCTGTAATTATATAGTTTCTGATCTCAATGATAGGAAATTGCTTCCTGTGATACAAGTGATATCATATGAACTTTTGGTAGTAATATTGCCATTTTCATTGCATCCTTGCTATTAAATTTTCTGGAATTTTTTGTTTGATTTTACATCAGCTTAGATATAAATTATCATTTAATATGTCGAAGACGAAATAAATGGTTTCGGGTTTGTAACCGTTGACACGATTATTAAATGATCACTCTTATAGATCATGTAATAATTATATTTAATTAGATTTATTCGTATCTAAGCAACAACCCCGTTAGATGGAACCCATCAATGGGCAATAGCATCGATAAAGAACCCGTGGTATATGAAATTATATTTTATTGAGTTTAATGAGACATTAATTCCGAATAAGACAAATAGCGTCAAAAGATGTTTATAGTCCAACCCAATTAATAGAAAAAAACTTGTGGTTTGACTTGATTTGATCTGTGCTTTTGGCCAATTGCTAATTTGGTATTGCTGTAAATGCTTAATCACGTAATTTTTATAACAATTGCTAACTGGGATTTTGAATACTTGTTTCAGTATTGTGAGCTGTTGGCCTCACCTTTAATTATCGTGTTATCTTGAATTTTCGTTTAATATATATACTCATACGATAAATTTAAAATTTTGATTTTTACTTAATACACTCTCAAATATATCATAAAAAAATATATTTGACTTCCATGAGTCCTCTTATGCTATGTGCGTGGCTTTGGGCTCATGGTGTTGTCGCATGATACGTATGCTGGCTCAAATCTTAATTCATATGTGAAGATAAGAAAAAGCTACTTGAGTGTGACACGTGGAGGAATAATAATAATCAGTAGTGTTAATATTTGTTCCAATCTATTGATTATTTTGGAGTCTTTTGCGGTAGTTGGTCATTTAATTTCATCATTATCTATTAAGCTTTTGTTCTTTAATTGGTCATTAGCTTTCTAGATCAATTAGGTATCAACAAGATAGACTTGTTATCCTAAACTTGCTCTATTTGGTTAAATAAAACATATCAGAGAATTTGAGATATGACACGATTTATATTTGGGAAGTCTAAAGTTCCTAGAACGATCTTGATTGAGAAATTTAGGGTATCACAAAATAATAGGCACGTAGTTGTTTATACCCAAAATATTTTTGATCCAGCCCAATTAATAGAGGGAGTTTGGCCCAAGCCCAAGCGAAACAAGATAAGCATTATCATTTGCTCCAAAAATAGAACGTGTGTTGAAATTCTTCCATTGCACGTACTTCTCCTCCATTATGCGCTAGTGGAGCGGTTGCGGGAACATGGGTTGAGTAGTTGGTGGCAGGGGTTATAAATGACAAAGAAAATGAACGATAAAGGGGGCAACAATCAACATAACTCAAAAGGCAAACACAAATGCATCCACCGGCAACAATAATTCTGCATTTCGTAGTCTAGTCTTCTTAAACTCTTTTCCAGTAATCATAGTCATTTTAGAATTCCTTCGTCTCTAGTAGTCTTAATTTTTTTTTTTTTAATTCCAGTAATCTTTTGTACTCACAATTCCAGTACCTTAAGTACTTTTTTTATAAGTCCAATTCAACATTCATTTATTTTACAGCATCCTGTTAGAATCTAAATTGTTCATGCCTTTCGGACTTTATAGAACCCATTTTGCAACGTTTGTTTTTAGAAGTCAGATTTTAACTTTGAAGACTCGCTCCTTTGGCAAGCCCAGCAACACCGATTTTTAGAGCCAACTGTATTTTTAGCATGCCCAATGGGACGCACTAGTAGAATGCCACCAAAGATAATAAGTAATTTTTAGAAAAATATTGCCACATCTCAAGATGGGGAAGATGCGCCTACAATAGGAGGGCAAGAACGGAACGTTCCATACCTAGTAGAGTAGATTGAGAGGAACCTATCTCATCTTGCAATTCACAATCAGAAAAATCAAACTCCAACATGACCTATTGTTGGAGCCTCAGGTGGTACACAGTCACCAACTAATTTAAGCACTGATTTAATTAATTTTGCAAATATCATAGCCAGAAGGATGAAGAGCCAAGATGCAATAACATGGAGTCATGAAAAATCTTGCAGACTCTAGAGAGGATGGAACATCATATGTATGGATAGGCCTCTAACTCTAAGAATGAAGGACTGGAAGCAGTTTCCAGACCATTTAGACATGAGGAGCTCATGGGGTAGTCTTCTAGAGGATCACTTGAGATAAATGGTTTACTTTGTCCTCATATTTTGAATCCTCAACCCCATTCTCCTCTAATGGAAGACATATACCAATCGTATCATATAAGAGAAGAAGTCGGGGGTTTCAGTAGGATTTCTACTACCATTGGCTGCTATTTTGGCAATAGTATGCCCATGGCTCCTATTGCTGCTCAACAGCTCTTTGGAGCTAGGAATCCAAACAACTATCATGCAAATTATAAGGAATGAGTACATGCAGGAGTGGGCACGAGGGAAATCCTCCACTGTTCAACAGATGAAACCCTCATCCAACACACTTTCCCTAACACGTGGATGCAGAAACAACAAGAGAGGTAGTGTATGAACTCTATAGACCAGGGCCGAGATAAATCGACCGTCCAGAATTTCACAAGTCGTATCCTGATACAGTTGACAGAGAAAACCCATATCCTAGAGGATACAAGATTCCAGATTTCTCAGTATTTTTTGGAGAGGATGGCCAATCTCGTTGGAGCACATTACCAGATTCACCATCCAGTGTGGAGAGAATTATGATAATTTTTCAAATTTTTATGAATTCCAGTAGGAGGCAGATGAAACAAGATTTGGGTTACTTAGAAGTATTTAGTGCATGAAGATAAATCACGACGAAGCCCTAGGAAGGAGCACACAGCCAAGACTTGGTTTCCTACAAGAACCAAGACGTCTTATTCATTTTATTTTCCAAAAGAGACAACCAAGATTTGTGGCCCCTCCAGTGGTCAGGCCATGAAACTAGTGACATAGAGTGGAGCACAAAAAATTTCTTGAAAAATTCTCTTGAACTCAAAAAAGAAGGTTTCTACGTCAGAAGGCAGCCTTGAGGAGGAATGAGGAGAAGCAAGATCATGTGTAGGAAAAATCAAAATTTTACAGGAAGTCCACTAATGATCAGAAATCAGTGGGGAGCTCGAATGATTTATCGGAGGAGTGGAGTACAAAGAATACTTTCATGGTAGGAGGAGTCTCTGTTCCATTTGGGTGAGCCACGATAAGCCTACTCTGCCGTTAAACTTCCAAAAGAAGAGTGAAAAGAAAACTACAGGAATTGTACTGCATTTGTGGAAGACCCAAGGTATATTATCACTTCGTGAGTTCATTTCCCCATTGTAGCTTGGGTCGGTCTTGACCCCGAGTAGTAATAAAATACATTAATTTTCTCTCGTGGACGTAAGTTGGAGCCACTCTCCGCCGAACTACGTAAAGTTTGTGATTTATTTGTCTACTTGCTAAGTTTGCTTTGGTTCCCAACTAACCAAATAAATTCACTATTGGGGGAGCTTTGTTCGAGGGGTTAATTTCATATTTTGCCTTTGGAACGAAAAACAACAAACAATAGTTAATGTCATCTGTAGGGAAAAGTACAAAAAGTAACACAACACACTAAGATGATGGCATGATATGGGAATCATAGAGCTCTAGAGTTCTCAGTGGTGGAGTGGATGGAAAAGATAAAGGAGAACCTACAGGTAGAAAGAGAGAAAGTCAGTGAGGATATGGAGGCTACCAAAGCCTTTATGAAGTCAGTGAGGGAAAATGTAGAGAAGTTAGAGAAGAAATCAGGAAAACATGCTCATGCGGGGCCTAGTTATAGGAAGGAAGAAATTACCAGTGGAAAAAGACAAGTGGGTGGAGAGAATGAGTGAGAGATAGGTAAAAGAAAACCACAGAGAGTGAGGTCGGTGGTCAAGGCCAGCGAAGCACCATCAGAAGAGGTTCATGGGAGATGTGATGATGGACGAACGCTCGAATCATCCAGTAATAGCCTCTACTTTGGGGAGAAGGATCTGGGGCATTATGAGGAGCAATGGCTTAAAGCCTCATGTGGGAGGAGATACCACATCAAAAGAGGAGAATATGAGGAAGCCTCCAAGAGAAGGTATGAGGACATCGAGGGTCACTTGAGGAACTGGTTCCAATAGGAGATGAGAAGATGAGAGATGAGCAAACGATCAGTTTTGGAAGCGTATTCTAGGGTTTTTTGTTTAGTTCGTTTTTACGCAAATAAGGCCTCCAAAACTTCTTTATATAAACCCAAGCTCGTCCAAAATCCTAAAGGAGAGAAAAGGAGAAGAAACATACAACAAATAGCCACAAACAAATATTTGAGATTGAAGAATGAAGAAACTTTGTGCCAGACATGATACTGCTGCAATCTCTTCAAGCTATATCTCTCTTCTACATGGAGAACTAATCTCCTAGGCAAAGCTAAGGATGAACTCTTGTATTTAAGTTTTTATGTTCATGTTGTTGATTCCTAATAACTTTTTAATGTTTAATACAATTGTTTTTATTCTTTATTATCTTTCGATTTATGAATCCAAAAACTGTGTTTTACCAACTTGTATATAGATCCAGTTATGCTTCTTCTATGTGTGATTGGGGAACCCAGTTGTGACTGGTTAAGTTGTTTTATGAGTTGGTGTTCTGCTACAGTATTGCCTGAGGGTATATTTTCGATGTTAGATAGGTCGTAATGATAACTTTTTGTGCTGTTAACATAGAGAAGATAAATCATCAATTACTTTAGAATTTAATATGCGTAGAATTGAATATCTTCTGATTGTTGGCTTGGGATGTGAAACCTTCAATTGAGTAATAATAGGAATCAATAACTGAATATAAGAATTTTATACATTAGGGATTCCCGATGCTTTGTTGCCTCTCTCTATTGATATCTTTTAATTATTTTTATTAATCATTACTTTAATTACCAATTCAATCAATATCTTTTCATTAAATTACTGCTAATATTTTGTTTAAGTAAATCAGTTCTTTGTAACTATCTCTTTGAGGAATCGACACCCCAACTATACTGCGATAGCCGCAAGTATTTTTTGGACGTAATCAGATATCCTAAAAATTCTTTGGGATATCAATTCTACGATTCTGAGCAACGAAATATATTTGTTGCTCGCTTTACCACTTTTCTTAAAAATGAATTTTTGAGAGAAAGTGGGAATTGTAGAAAGATTGATCTCGATGAGTTTGATCCTAACATTGAGGAACCTGGGATGGAACCATAGATCCAACAAGGTGAAGGATCTATGACACAGGTCTACGTAGGTCAAATAGAATATTAAATCCTCCAGAGAGATTGTTTTTAACATTTGACGCGAGTCTTGATGTTCTATTCTTGAAGGAGGGGAATCCGACTACGTATAAACATGCGATATTGGATATCGATTCGGGAAAATGGCAGAAAGCCATGAAATCCGAGATAGATTCTATGCATGACAATTAAGTCTGGGACTTGGTTGAACTTCCTGAAAAATTTAAATCTATTTGTTGTAAATGGGTTTATAAAAGGAAGTGAGTGTCTGATGGAAATATGGAAATCTTTAAGGCTGGACTGGAATCGAAAGGTTACACTCAATATCTTGGGATTAATTATGAGGAAACGTTTTCAACAGTAGCCATGCTAAAATCCATTAAGATTCTTTTAGCCATTGCTGCATATCATGACTATGAGATATGACAGATGGATTTGAAAACCTCTTTCCTAAATGGATTCCTCGAGGAGGCTATCTATATGAAACAACTAGAGGGTTTCGTATCCATTGAGACTTCAAACTTGGTTTGTAAGCTCAAGAAGTCTATTTATGGACTTAAATAGGCATCCCGAAGCTGAAATCATCATTTTGATGAGATAATTAGATTATCAGGATTCATCAAGAACGATGAAGAACCAAGTGTTTATAAGAAATTTAGTGAGAGCGTGATATTATTCCTTGTATTGTATGTAGACAATATCATTAACGTTGGAAATGATATAGGATTGATGCAAACTCGGAACATTGCCTACCTTTGCAAGAACTTCTCCATGAAAGATATGGGTGAAGCTTCATATATACTGGGTATACGGCTCTACCGGGATAGAGTAAGGAAGCTTGCAGGGTTGTCGCAATCCACGTACAGAGATAAAATGTTAGAAATGTACGGTTTTACCAACTGCAAGGTAGTAAATATGCCTTTTCGATATGGAACATATTTTTCAAAGAAAATGGCACCTCAGACTGATGAAGAGAGAGTTAAATTGTCTAACTTTCCATATGCTTCTTGTATTGGAAGCATTATATATGTTATGCTATGTACAAGACCTGACATCAGTTTCCACGTTAGTGTGACTAACTGATATCATTCTAATCCGGGAAATGATCATTGTACAGTCGTGAATCATATCCTGAAATATCTTAAGGGTACTAAGGATAAGTTTCTCATATATGGAGAAGATGAGCTATAAGTTAAGGGTTATATAAACTCTGATTTTTGTGGAGATTTAGATGATAGAATGTCTGCATCTGGATACATATTTACCTAATGGCGGTGCAGTTAGTTGGAGATGTTCAAACCAAGTCTTAACAGTTGATTCCACTATTGAGGTGAAATTTATAGCGGCTTCAGAATTTTCTAAATAAGCTGTTTGTATTAGAAATTTTATCACAGGACTTGATATTGTGCCAAGTATTGCGGATTTGATCCCACTATACTGTGATAATAAAGGAGCCATAGCATATGATAAGGAGAAGATAGCGCATTCCAAGTCTAAACACGTGGAAAGGAAATATCGTGTGGTTAGAGAAATCAATGAATGAAAAGACATAGTGGTCTTGAAGATTCAAGGACAAGACAACATAACAGACCCACTTACTAAGTCATTCCCTTTTAAGTTATTCGATAAACATGTGGAGGATATGGTTCTTCGGTATCATCCGGATTGGCATTAAGCAAGTGGCAGTTCGTTAGAGTTGGTGTTTGGAGTACCAATCCGAATAATATATTGTACATTACATTTTATTATTTATTAATAAAATTACTACATTTTCACTTCAACTTTGTTAATGGTAATATCATATGCATATTAGATTGATATATAAATATGCTGAGAATGATATCGACATTAGAATAGTCATGTCATAATACTGGACACTAAGTGGTCCGAAATTGGGATAGTATTAATATTATAAAATATTCTTAAAGTAAATATTCCTAGTCGTTGGTTTTGAATTTGGTCGAATTCTTATAACCTCGAAGACTAACACATGTCATATATTGGAATTGGAGTTCCAGTGGGTTTACCCGATGTACCATGAGCTTGGCAAGCTAGTATAGACATGTGGTTATTCGTTCGAGCGAGTACTGAATGACTCATAGGTGATTCCTAATAGTTGGAAATACACACCACCGTCAATAGAAATCTTCTCAAGTTGAGTAACATATGTGATCTTTTGACTATAGGATAGCATTGATTTTGTGTTTGATCCTACACACTTTGATGCCATATATGTCAATGACCTTTCATGGTCTAACCGCTAGATTTTAGTTAGATGTGTACCGATGCACTCATTAATCAAGTGTTTATCAATATAAGATCTGTCAGCCCGTCTATGTAACATAAAATGGTTTAGGTATCTATGTGAGTAAGTCTTGATTTTTAAGACTTAGGCTAAAGCTGATCACATAGGATTGATCGTATATATCAGAAATGGTGTTCTGATTAGTAGTAAAGAATCGTAGACATGTCGACAATATGAGATGGGTGCCTCGAAAACTTGACGATGTAATTTATGTTTCCTAAGCACAACTAGGACGGCCTACAACGGAATGATTGTTAAACATATGTAATGACCTTGACTTGTATAGTTCAGAAAGGCCGTTTTTGTTCTTTGCGAATTTGGAGGTGGCCTATTTGCGTACATATAAGTTAGGCTTAAATGACGAACGTGTTTAAACTTAGAGAGTCCCACAATATGAAGTGTACTCGTTGATCACTTAGGTAGCGATAATGTTTGATAATAAATAATATTTGATATTATAATTATCAATTAAAATAATTAAGTATTATTAGATAATATTAATTATTTACTTTGACCCAATTGGATTAATCCAAAATCACAAAAAGACTTTGTTTTAATTTCATAAATATCTCCACCATTGGAGGATATTTTAATAATTATAAATATGTAATAATATGTCTATTTGGCTTGATTGAATTGAATTAAATCAAAGTGGTAGACATTTAACAAATCAATTAGATTAGGTTTTTGTCTTGATTTAATTGGATTAAATCAAATTAGTAAACAAAAGTGATTAATCACACCTAATTATACATATTTGGACAAAATGAAATAAGCCCACATAATAGTTGATTAGAACTTTTATTAATTAAAAATTGCATAAGCTTCACTATAAAAGGCAAGCTTGAGCAAGTTTTTAAACAAGGCAAAACAAGTTAAAACAAGTATTAAGTAAAAGAAATAAATGTTGGCCTAAGTAAAACTTTTGTGGAAGAAGCTTTGAAAGTTCTCTACAACAACAAGGAGAATAAGATCGGATATTTGAATCAAGCTTGCTAGATTTGGAAATTCTCTACAACAACAAGAAGAATAAGATTGGATCTTAAAATAAAGCTTGCTAGCATTGGAAGTTCTCTACAATATTTCAACAAGAAGAAGAAGATTTGATCATGGAATCAAACTTGCTAGGTAAGTTTGGTCTTCTCTAAAGCTATGTTTTCATTAGTGAGTTGTTATCATTAATGAAATATATAATGATGTATTATGTATTGGATACATAATAACATACCTTGATATTGAAATTAGCCTAATGAATTGTGTATGAATGCTTTGGAAGCATAAACACAATATGCTTGTGATTGGGTCAAAATATTTATGTTGGACATAAATATAAAATTAGAGTTTTGAACTCTAGATGAAAGATTGGAGCTATGGCCATCATTCTAGAATCATTTGACCATCTTTGAGTGACCTAGAATAGTTCATGAGTCATTTTATTATGGGATTTTATTTTGGTTTGTGTTTTGATTCAAAGAAATACATTTATATATTTAGATTATATATATGTTTAATTATTTATTGTATAACATATGTTGAGGTTGGTTTTGAAAAAAATATATACGCAGCTTGCACAGCATGCGCAAGCAAGCTGAACATGCTTGCACAGCATGTGCAAGCAATCTGCGCATACAAGCAGCTGCTTGCACATGTGCGCTAGGCGCTCACCATACACAAGACCTAATTTTCCCCCGTTTTGGTTTTTCCGACTACGATTCATCTTCGATTTTTTCCTATACACTCGTAATGGAATTAGTATTCCATTAAAATATTTAAAAATACACCCATGCTCAATTACAACTATTTAGATCCCTTTTCGCTGCGCGGGGTATTGATCCAACCCTAAGGGTCCACAACCACCCCAACAGAACGATATTAGAGCAGGTCTTAACCACATAACACATGTTGTATGTTTGACATGTATTTGAATCTATACCTCTGTAATTTTAATTTAATTATGTATAAGTCATATTAGATATACATTCCATGTTTTGAATTAAAATTTTTACTTTGACCTAATCATGTCAATCATTTGATTGTCATATATCTCTCGTGATTAGGTGATTATTTTATTTTAAGAAATAGTATTAATAATGTTGGAGCGTTATTGGATGGTCCATCTTGTCAATACGGAGATGCATGAGTTCTTATTACTTATAGCCAATACCGTAATTATTGTGAGAGTATAAGTGGTCGGAACTTAGGTCGCTCCGGTAAAACATTAGATTTAGCGTGATGAGTTTGCGTAGTCACACAATACCTTCATTATTGTAAGGGTGTACTTACGAAGCTCATTAGTTCACATTGACAAGTATACACCTGGAACAACCTCTTAATCGAATACCGTCATTATTGTGATGATAAGAAACATATCATGACCAAACTGACGAGTCACATGGATGTGATTGACCTTTGAGATCTACCGAATGAGTTTATGAAGGCCAAAACCGTCATTATTGTGAGGCTGGAGTAAATTTCATGGGATCCACTTCTCGCTATGAAATGTTGATTGTCAAATTTCTATTTGTTTTGTTAAGAGAGATTACGAAATTACATAAAGTAGTGGGATGGTACTAATATATTTAAAATTCATAATCGTATTAGTATTTTTATATTGAAATGAATATTTTATGCCAGTGTTTAATTGTTATCTTGTAGATGGCTGTCGCAAACCCATTAGCGCAACTTTTGGATTCTAATAATTGAAAGGACCCGAGATCTATTTTGAAAGGGAAATGAACATCTGCTTGTCTTGGAGTCAGGAAAGTTGAGCTATGTGACGCTCAGTCCATTGCATGTTGAAATCGATCCTGATTCCACTCCCGAAGAGCGAGAGACTTTTGAAAAATGGAGGGATGATAACCTAAGGATAAAATCCTATATTTTAGGATCGATGGTTCCAAATTTTCTAAGACAATACATAGAGGTACCTGATGCTTGGAGTATTATGAGAACAATCAAGGAGTTGGCAAAATAATAAATTAAAGTATATTGGAGGTCTAAGGAATTGTTTTGTGCTATGCTCAAGAATGGAGGAGCGGTCAACATTAATGTTTTGAACATGATAGACAATATCTGATATTTGGAACGACATGGCATTATGATCGATGAACGGCTAGGCCGAAATTTGATTCTATCTTCTTTTCCCGATACTTACACTGGCTTTATGTTAAACTTTCTTATGCATTCGATGCAAGCCAGTTATGAAGAACTTCATAACATGTTACGCACGACAGAGCATGATTTGAGGAAAAACAATCCCACTTTATACCTTCATAGTGGAGCAAGCTCTTCAAAAATTTCTAAAAAGTCGAAGAAAATCAAAATATGAAAGAATAAGATATTAAAGAGAAACTCCAAGAAGCATGAAAACTGCAAGACCGCATGTAGCTCGTGATGAATGTCTACACTGCAAGAAGTCTGGACATTGGAAGAAAGATTGTCCAGAGCTGAAAGGAAATGAAGGACCTTCAGGTACGCTTTGTATTTTTCCATTATCGATATCTCATTAGCCTTATATGCAAGTAGTGGATGGATGTTAGACATTGGAAGTCCCACTCATATTTGCAACTCCATGCCGGTCATGATGGTTAAAAGAAGGCTGAACAAAGGGGAGATCCAGCTTAAAGTTGGGAATGGCGAGACATTGGATGTCAAAGCCATAGAAACGGTTGTTCTAGATCTCCATAATAGATGTAAATTAATTTTACATGACTGTTATTATGCACCCTCTCTTGTCAGACAGATAATATCATTACCAATATTGGATAAATAGGGATATAAAATAAACATTAAAGATAGTGCTTTGTGTTTATATGATAAAGATAACTATTTGACATGTGAATGATCTTTATCTAATGGTCATTATATTTTGGAAATATATCGAGATGTCTTTAATATAGATGAAAATATAAGTACAAGATATGAATTAAATAATATTGAATTATGGCATATGAGGTTGGGCCACATAGGTGTTAGACGTCTATCAAAATTGGTTAAGGATGGTTTGATTGAAGATCTTACCTTAGATCCTTATCCGATTTATGAGTCATGTATCCAATGGAAAATGACAAATGCCTCATTTCTTGGTGTTGGACACTGTGTTGAAGATTCATTGGAGCTAGTACATAGTAATATGTGTGGTCTATTAAATCATGTCGTTCATGATGGTTCAACATACTTCGTGACTTTCTCAGATGATAAGTCAAGATATGGTTATATCTATTTGATGAGACATAAATCAGAAACATTTGAAAAGTTCAAAATATTTCGAAATGAAGTTGAAAAACAAACCAGGAAATTCATCATATGCCTTCGATCAGATCGAGGCAGTGAATTAATGAGCGATGAATTCAGGATTTATTTAAGGGAGAATGGGATTCTCGCTCAATATAGCCCATCAGGAACTCCTCAATACAATGGTGTGTCTGAGCGGAGAAGTCGTACTTTATTAGATATGGTGCGATCTATGATGAGCTATATAAATCTTCCATATTACCTTTGGGGTTATGCTTTATTTACTACTACCCACATACTTAACAGAGTTTTATCGAAAGTTATTTCTACGACCCCATATCAGATATTATATGGTAGAAATTCAAGTCTAAGATAGCTAAAGATTTGGGGTTGTCCCGCGTACGTTAGAGTTGCGCAGCGGGATAAACTAGCACCTATGAGGTATAAATACAGGTTCGTTAGATATCCTAAAAAATTTGGGATAT